>FPAK01000072.1:0-22374 GCA_900116095.1 Euclidium syriacum | reverse complement strand
CTTTGATGCCAATGTTTTTAGTTTTGTAGCACAAGTTTTAGCTAAAGTTTTGACAAGTTTTAGTTATGGTGCTCAAGTTCTAGCTATTAGCAGAAGTCTTAGCTAAGTTTCTCCTAGTTCTAGATTGTGGGCCGAACTATTACCTATGGTGCACAATTGTAGCTAAATTTGACATGTTTTAGCCCTGGTACTAAAATTTTAGCCTATTATGCACAAGTTCTAGCATAGTTTGATAAGTCTTGGCTCTCGTGCAAGACTTTTAGCTATATAGCACAAGTTTTATAAGTTGGACTAGTTATAACACTGGTGCAAAAGTTTTGGCTATGGTGCATAACTCTAGCTAAGTTTGATTAGTTTTCACTTTGATGCCAATGTTTTAGTTTTGTAGCACAAGTTTTAGCTAAGTTTGACAAGTTTTAGTTATGGTGCTCAAGTTCTAGCTATTAGCAGAAGTCTTAGCTAAGTTCTCCTAGTTCTAGATTGTGGGCCGAACTATTACCTATGGTGCCACAATTGTAGGTAAATTTGACATGTTTTTAGCCTGGTACTAAAATTTACCTATTATGCACAAGTTCTAGCATAGTTTGATAAGTCTTAGCTCTCGTGCAAGACTTTTAGCTATATAGCACAAGTTTTCGATAAGTTGGACTAGTTATAACACTGGTGCAAAAGTTTTGGCTATGGTGCATAACTCTAGCTAAGTTTGATTAGTTTTCACTTTGATGCCAATGTTTTAGTTTTGTAGCACAAGTTTTAGCTAAGTTTGACAAGTTTTAGTTATGGTGCTCAAGTTCTAGCTATTAGCAGAAGTCTTAGCTAAGTTCTCCTAGTTCTAGATTGTGGGCCGAACTATTACCTATGGTGCACAATTGTAGCTAAATTTGACATGTTTTAGCCCTGGTACTAAAATTTTAGCTATTATGCACAAGTTCTAGCATAGTTTGATAAGTCTTAGCTCTCGTGCAAGACTTTTAGCTATATAGCACAAGTTTTCGATAAGTTGGACTAGTTATAACACTGGTGCAAAAGTTTTGGCTATGGTGCATAACTCTAGCTAAGTTTGATTAGTTTTCACTTTGATGCCAATGTTTTAGTTTTGTAGCACAAGTTTTAGCTAAGTTTGACAAGTTTTAGTTATGGTGCTCAAGTTCTAGCTATTAGCAGAAGTCTTAGCTAAGTTCTCCTAGTTCTAGATTGTGGGCCGAACTATTACCTATGGTGCACAATTGTAGCTAAATTTGACATGTTTTAGCCCTGGTACTAAAATTTAGCTATTATGCACAAGTTCTAGCATAGTTTGATAAGTCTTGCTCTCGTGCAAGACTTTTAGCTATATAGCACAAGTTTTCGATAAGTTGGACTAGTTATAACACTGGTGCAAAAGTTTTGGCTATGGTGCATAACTCTAGCTAAGTTTGATTAGTTTTCACTTTGATGCCAATGTTTTAGTTTTGTAGCACAAGTTTTAGCTAAGTTTGACAAGTTTTAGTTATGGTGCTCAAGTTCTAGCTATTAGCAGAAGTCTTAGCTAAGTTCTCCTAGTTCTAGATTGTGGGCCGAACTATTACCTATGGTGCACAATTGTAGCTAAATTTGACATGTTTTAGCCCTGGTACTAAAATTTTACCTATTATGCACAAGTTCTAGCATAGTTTGATAAGTCTTAGCTCTCGTGCAAGACTTTTAGCTATATAGCACAAGTTTTCGATAAGTTGGACTAGTTATAACACTGGTGCAAAAGTTTTGGCTATGGTGCATAACTCTAGCTAAGTTTGATTAGTTTTCACTTTGATGCCAATGTTTTAGTTTTGTAGCACAAGTTTTAGCTAAGTTTGACAAGTTTTAGTTATGGTGCTCAAGTTCTAGCTATTAGCAGAAGTCTTAGCTAAGTTCTCCTAGTTCTAGATTGTGGGCCGAACTATTACCTATGGTGCACAATTGTAGGTAAATTTGACATGTTTTAGCCCTGGTACTAAAATTTTACCTATTATGCACAAGTTCTAGCATAGTTTGATAAGTCTTAGCTCTCGTGCAAGACTTTTAGCTATATAGCACAAGTTTTCGATAAGTTGGACTAGTTATAACACTGGTGCAAAAGTTTTGGCTATGGTGCATAACTCTAGCTAAGTTTGATTAGTTTTCACTTTGATGCCAATGTTTTAGTTTTGTAGCACAAGTTTTAGCTAAGTTTGACAAGTTTTAGTTATGGTGCTCAAGTTCTAGCTATTAGCAGAAGTCTTAGCTAAGTTCTCCTAGTTCTAGATTGTGGGCCGAACTATTACCTATGGTGCACAATTGTAGCTAAATTTGACATGTTTTAGCCCTGGTACTAAAATTTACCTATTATGCACAAGTTCTAGCATAGTTTGATAAGTCTTGCTCTCGTGCAAGACTTTTAGCTATATAGCACAAGTTTTCGATAAGTTGGACTAGTTATAACACTGGTGCAAAAGTTTTGGCTATGGTGCATAACTCTAGCTAAGTTTGATTAGTTTTCACTTTGATGCCAATGTTTTAGTTTTGTAGCACAAGTTTTAGCTAAGTTTGACAAGTTTTAGTTATGGTGCTCAAGTTCTAGCTATTAGCAGAAGTCTTAGCTAAGTTCTCCTAGTTCTAGATTGTGGGCCGAACTATTACCTATGGTGCACAATTGTAGCTAAATTTGACATGTTTTAGCCCTGGTACTAAAATTTTACCTATTATGCACAAGTTCTAGCATAGTTTGATAAGTCTTAGCTCTCGTGCAAGACTTTTAGCTATATAGCACAAGTTTTCGATAAGTTGGACTAGTTATAACACTGGTGCAAAAGTTTTGGCTATGGTGCATAACTCTAGCTAAGTTTGATTAGTTTTCACTTTGATGCCAATGTTTTAGTTTTGTAGCACAAGTTTTAGCTAAGTTTGACAAGTTTTAGTTATGGTGCTCAAGTTCTAGCTATTAGCAGAAGTCTTAGCTAAGTTCTCCTAGTTCTAGATTGTGGGCCGAACTATTACCTATGGTGCACAATTGTAGCTAAATTTGACATGTTTTAGCCCTGGTACTAAAATTTTACCTATTATGCACAAGTTCTAGCATAGTTTGATAAGTCTTAGCTCTCGTGCAAGACTTTTAGCTATATAGCACAAGTTTTCGATAAGTTGGACTAGTTATAACACTGGTGCAAAAGTTTTGGCTATGGTGCATAACTCTAGCTAAGTTTGATTAGTTTTCACTTTGATGCCAATGTTTTAGTTTTGTAGCACAAGTTTTAGCTAAGTTTGACAAGTTTTAGTTATGGTGCTCAAGTTCTAGCTATTAGCAGAAGTCTTAGCTAAGTTCTCCTAGTTCTAGATTGTGGGCCGAACTATTACCTATGGTGCACAATTGTAGCTAAATTTGACATGTTTTAGCCCTGGTACTAAAATTTTACCTATTATGCACAAGTTCTAGCATAGTTTGATAAGTCTTAGCTCTCGTGCAAGACTTTTAGCTATATAGCACAAGTTTTCGATAAGTTGGACTAGTTATAACACTGGTGCAAAAGTTTTGGCTATGGTGCATAACTCTAGCTAAGTTTGATTAGTTTTCACTTTGATGCCAATGTTTTAGTTTTGTAGCACAAGTTTTAGCTAAGTTTGACAAGTTTTAGTTATGGTGCTCAAGTTCTAGCTATTAGCAGAAGTCTTAGCTAAGTTCTCCTAGTTCTAGATTGTGGGCCGAACTATTACCTATGGTGCACAATTGTAGGTAAATTTGACATGTTTTAGCCCTGGTACTAAAATTTTACCTATTATGCACAAGTTCTAGCATAGTTTGATAAGTCTTAGCTCTCGTGCAAGACTTTTAGCTATATAGCACAAGTTTTCGATAAGTTGGACTAGTTATAACACTGGTGCAAAAGTTTTGGCTATGGTGCATAACTCTAGCTAAGTTTGATTAGTTTTCACTTTGATGCCAATGTTTTAGTTTTGTAGCACAAGTTTTAGCTAAGTTTGACAAGTTTTAGTTATGGTGCTCAAGTTCTAGCTATTAGCAGAAGTCTTAGCTAAGTTCTCCTAGTTCTAGATTGTGGGCCGAACTATTACCTATGGTGCACAATTGTAGCTAAATTTGACATGTTTTAGCCCTGGTACTAAAATTTTACCTATTATGCACAAGTTCTAGCATAGTTTGATAAGTCTTAGCTCTCGTGCAAGACTTTTAGCTATATAGCACAAGTTTTCGATAAGTTGGACTAGTTATAACACTGGTGCAAAAGTTTTGGCTATGGTGCATAACTCTAGCTAAGTTTGATTAGTTTTCACTTTGATGCCAATGTTTTAGTTTTGTAGCACAAGTTTTAGCTAAGTTTGACAAGTTTTAGTTATGGTGCTCAAGTTCTAGCTATTAGCAGAAGTCTTAGCTAAGTTCTCCTAGTTCTAGATTGTGGGCCGAACTATTACCTATGGTGCACAATTGTAGCTAAATTTGACATGTTTTAGCCCTGGTACTAAAATTTTACCTATTATGCACAAGTTCTAGCATAGTTTGATAAGTCTTAGCTCTCGTGCAAGACTTTTAGCTATATAGCACAAGTTTTCGATAAGTTGGACTAGTTATAACACTGGTGCAAAAGTTTTGGCTATGGTGCATAACTCTAGCTAAGTTTGATTAGTTTTCACTTTGATGCCAATGTTTTAGTTTTGTAGCACAAGTTTTAGCTAAGTTTGACAAGTTTTAGTTATGGTGCTCAAGTTCTAGCTATTAGCAGAAGTCTTAGCTAAGTTCTCCTAGTTCTAGATTGTGGGCCGAACTATTACCTATGGTGCACAATTGTAGCTAAATTTGACATGTTTTAGCCCTGGTACTAAAATTTTACCTATTATGCACAAGTTCTAGCATAGTTTGATAAGTCTTAGCTCTCGTGCAAGACTTTTAGCTATATAGCACAAGTTTTCGATAAGTTGGACTAGTTATAACACTGGTGCAAAAGTTTTGGCTATGGTGCATAACTCTAGCTAAGTTTGATTAGTTTTCACTTTGATGCCAATGTTTTAGTTTTGTAGCACAAGTTTTAGCTAAGTTTGACAAGTTTTAGTTATGGTGCTCAAGTTCTAGCTATTAGCAGAAGTCTTAGCTAAGTTCTCCTAGTTCTAGATTGTGGGCCGAACTATTACCTATGGTGCACAATTGTAGCTAAATTTGACATGTTTTAGCCCTGGTACTAAAATTTTACCTATTATGCACAAGTTCTAGCATAGTTTGATAAGTCTTAGCTCTCGTGCAAGACTTTTAGCTATATAGCACAAGTTTTCGATAAGTTGGACTAGTTATAACACTGGTGCAAAAGTTTTGGCTATGGTGCATAACTCTAGCTAAGTTTGATTAGTTTTCACTTTGATGCCAATGTTTTAGTTTTGTAGCACAAGTTTTAGCTAAGTTTGACAAGTTTTAGTTATGGTGCTCAAGTTCTAGCTATTAGCAGAAGTCTTAGCTAAGTTCTCCTAGTTCTAGATTGTGGGCCGAACTATTACCTATGGTGCACAATTGTAGCTAAATTTGACATGTTTTAGCCCTGGTACTAAAATTTTACCTATTATGCACAAGTTCTAGCATAGTTTGATAAGTCTTAGCTCTCGTGCAAGACTTTTAGCTATATAGCACAAGTTTTCGATAAGTTGGACTAGTTATAACACTGGTGCAAAAGTTTTGGCTATGGTGCATAACTCTAGCTAAGTTTGATTAGTTTTCACTTTGATGCCAATGTTTTAGTTTTGTAGCACAAGTTTTAGCTAAGTTTGACAAGTTTTAGTTATGGTGCTCAAGTTCTAGCTATTAGCAGAAGTCTTAGCTAAGTTCTCCTAGTTCTAGATTGTGGGCCGAACTATTACCTATGGTGCACAATTGTAGCTAAATTTGACATGTTTTAGCCCTGGTACTAAAATTTACCTATTATGCACAAGTTCTAGCATAGTTTGATAAGTCTTAGCTCTCGTGCAAGACTTTTAGCTATATAGCACAAGTTTTCGATAAGTTGGACTAGTTATAACACTGGTGCAAAAGTTTTGGCTATGGTGCATAACTCTAGCTAAGTTTGATTAGTTTTCACTTTGATGCCAATGTTTTAGTTTTGTAGCACAAGTTTTAGCTAAGTTTGACAAGTTTTAGTTATGGTGCTCAAGTTCTAGCTATTAGCAGAAGTCTTAGCTAAGTTCTCCTAGTTCTAGATTGTGGGCCGAACTATTACCTATGGTGCACAATTGTAGCTAAATTTGACATGTTTTAGCCCTGGTACTAAAATTTTACCTATTATGCACAAGTTCTAGCATAGTTTGATAAGTCTTGCTCTCGTGCAAGACTTTTAGCTATATAGCACAAGTTTTCGATAAGTTGGACTAGTTATAACACTGGTGCAAAAGTTTTGGCTATGGTGCATAACTCTAGCTAAGTTTGATTAGTTTTCACTTTGATGCCAATGTTTTAGTTTTGTAGCACAAGTTTTAGCTAAGTTTGACAAGTTTTAGTTATGGTGCTCAAGTTCTAGCTATTAGCAGAAGTCTTAGCTAAGTTCTCCTAGTTCTAGATTGTGGGCCGAACTATTACCTATGGTGCACAATTGTAGCTAAATTTGACATGTTTTAGCCCTGGTACTAAAATTTTACCTATTATGCACAAGTTCTAGCATAGTTTGATAAGTCTTAGCTCTCGTGCAAGACTTTTAGCTATATAGCACAAGTTTTCGATAAGTTGGACTAGTTATAACACTGGTGCAAAAGTTTTGGCTATGGTGCATAACTCTAGCTAAGTTTGATTAGTTTTCACTTTGATGCCAATGTTTTAGTTTTGTAGCACAAGTTTTAGCTAAGTTTGACAAGTTTTAGTTATGGTGCTCAAGTTCTAGCTATTAGCAGAAGTCTTAGCTAAGTTCTCCTAGTTCTAGATTGTGGGCCGAACTATTACCTATGGTGCACAATTGTAGCTAAATTTGACATGTTTTAGCCCTGGTACTAAAATTTTACCTATTATGCACAAGTTCTAGCATAGTTTGATAAGTCTTAGCTCTCGTGCAAGACTTTTAGCTATATAGCACAAGTTTTCGATAAGTTGGACTAGTTATAACACTGGTGCAAAAGTTTTGGCTATGGTGCATAACTCTAGCTAAGTTTGATTAGTTTTCACTTTGATGCCAATGTTTTAGTTTTGTAGCACAAGTTTTAGCTAAGTTTGACAAGTTTTAGTTATGGTGCTCAAGTTCTAGCTATTAGCAGAAGTCTTAGCTAAGTTCTCCTAGTTCTAGATTGTGGGCCGAACTATTACCTATGGTGCACAATTGTAGCTAAATTTGACATGTTTTAGCCCTGGTACTAAAATTTTACCTATTATGCACAAGTTCTAGCATAGTTTGATAAGTCTTAGCTCTCGTGCAAGACTTTTAGCTATATAGCACAAGTTTTCGATAAGTTGGACTAGTTATAACACTGGTGCAAAAGTTTTGGCTATGGTGCATAACTCTAGCTAAGTTTGATTAGTTTTCACTTTGATGCCAATGTTTTAGTTTTGTAGCACAAGTTTTAGCTAAGTTTGACAAGTTTTAGTTATGGTGCTCAAGTTCTAGCTATTAGCAGAAGTCTTAGCTAAGTTCTCCTAGTTCTAGATTGTGGGCCGAACTATTACCTATGGTGCACAATTGTAGCTAAATTTGACATGTTTTAGCCCTGGTACTAAAATTTTACCTATTATGCACAAGTTCTAGCATAGTTTGATAAGTCTTAGCTCTCGTGCAAGACTTTTAGCTATATAGCACAAGTTTTCGATAAGTTGGACTAGTTATAACACTGGTGCAAAAGTTTTGGCTATGGTGCATAACTCTAGCTAAGTTTGATTAGTTTTCACTTTGATGCCAATGTTTTAGTTTTGTAGCACAAGTTTTAGCTAAGTTTGACAAGTTTTAGTTATGGTGCTCAAGTTCTAGCTATTAGCAGAAGTCTTAGCTAAGTTCTCCTAGTTCTAGATTGTGGGCCGAACTATTACCTATGGTGCACAATTGTAGCTAAATTTGACATGTTTTAGCCCTGGTACTAAAATTTTACCTATTATGCACAAGTTCTAGCATAGTTTGATAAGTCTTAGCTCTCGTGCAAGACTTTTAGCTATATAGCACAAGTTTTCGATAAGTTGGACTAGTTATAACACTGGTGCAAAAGTTTTGGCTATGGTGCATAACTCTAGCTAAGTTTGATTAGTTTTCACTTTGATGCCAATGTTTTAGTTTTGTAGCACAAGTTTTAGCTAAGTTTGACAAGTTTTAGTTATGGTGCTCAAGTTCTAGCTATTAGCAGAAGTCTTAGCTAAGTTCTCCTAGTTCTAGATTGTGGGCCGAACTATTACCTATGGTGCACAATTGTAGCTAAATTTGACATGTTTTAGCCCTGGTACTAAAATTTTACCTATTATGCACAAGTTCTAGCATAGTTTGATAAGTCTTAGCTCTCGTGCAAGACTTTTAGCTATATAGCACAAGTTTTCGATAAGTTGGACTAGTTATAACACTGGTGCAAAAGTTTTGGCTATGGTGCATAACTCTAGCTAAGTTTGATTAGTTTTCACTTTGATGCCAATGTTTTAGTTTTGTAGCACAAGTTTTAGCTAAGTTTGACAAGTTTTAGTTATGGTGCTCAAGTTCTAGCTATTAGCAGAAGTCTTAGCTAAGTTCTCCTAGTTCTAGATTGTGGGCCGAACTATTACCTATGGTGCACAATTGTAGCTAAATTTGACATGTTTTAGCCCTGGTACTAAAATTTTACCTATTATGCACAAGTTCTAGCATAGTTTGATAAGTCTTAGCTCTCGTGCAAGACTTTTAGCTATATAGCACAAGTTTTCGATAAGTTGGACTAGTTATAACACTGGTGCAAAAGTTTTGGCTATGGTGCATAACTCTAGCTAAGTTTGATTAGTTTTCACTTTGATGCCAATGTTTTAGTTTTGTAGCACAAGTTTTAGCTAAGTTTGACAAGTTTTAGTTATGGTGCTCAAGTTCTAGCTATTAGCAGAAGTCTTAGCTAAGTTCTCCTAGTTCTAGATTGTGGGCCGAACTATTACCTATGGTGCACAATTGTAGCTAAATTTGACATGTTTTAGCCCTGGTACTAAAATTTTAGCTATTATGCACAAGTTCTAGCATAGTTTGATAAGTCTTAGCTCTCGTGCAAGACTTTTAGCTATATAGCACAAGTTTTCGATAAGTTGGACTAGTTATAACACTGGTGCAAAAGTTTTGGCTATGGTGCATAACTCTAGCTAAGTTTGATTAGTTTTCACTTTGATGCCAATGTTTTAGTTTTGTAGCACAAGTTTTAGCTAAGTTTGACAAGTTTTAGTTATGGTGCTCAAGTTCTAGCTATTAGCAGAAGTCTTAGCTAAGTTCTCCTAGTTCTAGATTGTGGGCCGAACTATTACCTATGGTGCACAATTGTAGCTAAATTTGACATGTTTTAGCCCTGGTACTAAAATTTAGCTATTATGCACAAGTTCTAGCATAGTTTGATAAGTCTTGCTCTCGTGCAAGACTTTTAGCTATATAGCACAAGTTTTCGATAAGTTGGACTAGTTATAACACTGGTGCAAAAGTTTTGGCTATGGTGCATAACTCTAGCTAAGTTTGATTAGTTTTCACTTTGATGCCAATGTTTTAGTTTTGTAGCACAAGTTTTAGCTAAGTTTGACAAGTTTTAGTTATGGTGCTCAAGTTCTAGCTATTAGCAGAAGTCTTAGCTAAGTTCTCCTAGTTCTAGATTGTGGGCCGAACTATTACCTATGGTGCACAATTGTAGTAAATTTGACATGTTTTAGCCCTGGTACTAAAATTTTACCTATTATGCACAAGTTCTAGCATAGTTTGATAAGTCTTAGCTCTCGTGCAAGACTTTTAGCTATATAGCACAAGTTTTCGATAAGTTGGACTAGTTATAACACTGGTGCAAAAGTTTTGGCTATGGTGCATAACTCTAGCTAAGTTTGATTAGTTTTCACTTTGATGCCAATGTTTTAGTTTTGTAGCACAAGTTTTAGCTAAGTTTGACAAGTTTTAGTTATGGTGCTCAAGTTCTAGCTATTAGCAGAAGTCTTAGCTAAGTTCTCCTAGTTCTAGATTGTGGGCCGAACTATTACCTATGGTGCACAATTGTAGCTAAATTTGACATGTTTTAGCCCTGGTACTAAAATTTTAGCTATTATGCACAAGTTCTAGCATAGTTTGATAAGTCTTAGCTCTCGTGCAAGACTTTTAGCTATATAGCACAAGTTTTCGATAAGTTGGACTAGTTATAACACTGGTGCAAAAGTTTTGGCTATGGTGCATAACTCTAGCTAAGTTTGATTAGTTTTCACTTTGATGCCAATGTTTTAGTTTTGTAGCACAAGTTTTAGCTAAGTTTGACAAGTTTTAGTTATGGTGCTCAAGTTCTAGCTATTAGCAGAAGTCTTAGCTAAGTTCTCCTAGTTCTAGATTGTGGGCCGAACTATTACCTATGGTGCACAATTGTAGCTAAATTTGACATGTTTTAGCCCTGGTACTAAAATTTTACCTATTATGCACAAGTTCTAGCATAGTTTGATAAGTCTTGGCTCTCGTGCAAGACTTTTAGCTATATAGCACAAGTTTTCGATAAGTTGGACTAGTTATAACACTGGTGCAAAAGTTTTGGCTATGGTGCATAACTCTAGCTAAGTTTGATTAGTTTTCACTTTGATGCCAATGTTTTAGTTTTGTAGCACAAGTTTTAGCTAAGTTTGACAAGTTTTAGTTATGGTGCTCAAGTTCTAGCTATTAGCAGAAGTCTTAGCTAAGTTCTCCTAGTTCTAGATTGTGGGCCGAACTATTACCTATGGTGCACAATTGTAGTAAATTTGACATGTTTTAGCCCTGGTACTAAAATTTAGCTATTATGCACAAGTTCTAGCATAGTTTGATAAGTCTTGGCTCTCGTGCAAGACTTTTAGCTATATAGCACAAGTTTTCGATAAGTTGGACTAGTTATAACACTGGTGCAAAAGTTTTGGCTATGGTGCATAACTCTAGCTAAGTTTGATTAGTTTTCACTTTGATGCCAATGTTTTAGTTTTGTAGCACAAGTTTTAGCTAAGTTTGACAAGTTTTAGTTATGGTGCTCAAGTTCTAGCTATTAGCAGAAGTCTTAGCTAAGTTCTCCTAGTTCTAGATTGTGGGCCGAACTATTACCTATGGTGCACAATTGTAGGTAAATTTGACATGTTTTAGCCCTGGTACTAAAATTTTAGCTATTATGCACAAGTTCTAGCATAGTTTGATAAGTCTTGGCTCTCGTGCAAGACTTTTAGCTATATAGCACAAGTTTTCGATAAGTTGGACTAGTTATAACACTGGTGCAAAAGTTTTGGCTATGGTGCATAACTCTAGCTAAGTTTGATTAGTTTTCACTTTGATGCCAATGTTTTAGTTTTGTAGCACAAGTTTTAGCTAAGTTTGACAAGTTTTAGTTATGGTGCTCAAGTTCTAGCTATTAGCAGAAGTCTTAGCTAAGTTCTCCTAGTTCTAGATTGTGGGCCGAACTATTACCTATGGTGCACAATTGTAGCTAAATTTGACATGTTTTAGCCCTGGTACTAAAATTTTAGCTATTATGCACAAGTTCTAGCATAGTTTGATAAGTCTTGGCTCTCGTGCAAGACTTTTAGCTATATAGCACAAGTTTTCGATAAGTTGGACTAGTTATAACACTGGTGCAAAAGTTTTGGCTATGGTGCATAACTCTAGCTAAGTTTGATTAGTTTTCACTTTGATGCCAATGTTTTAGTTTTGTAGCACAAGTTTTAGCTAAGTTTGACAAGTTTTAGTTATGGTGCTCAAGTTCTAGCTATTAGCAGAAGTCTTAGCTAAGTTCTCCTAGTTCTAGATTGTGGGCCGAACTATTACCTATGGTGCACAATTGTAGGTAAATTTGACATGTTTTAGCCCTGGTACTAAAATTTAGCTATTATGCACAAGTTCTAGCATAGTTTGATAAGTCTTAGCTCTCGTGCAAGACTTTTAGCTATATAGCACAAGTTTTCGATAAGTTGGACTAGTTATAACACTGGTGCAAAAGTTTTGGCTATGGTGCATAACTCTAGCTAAGTTTGATTAGTTTTCACTTTGATGCCAATGTTTTAGTTTTGTAGCACAAGTTTTAGCTAAGTTTGACAAGTTTTAGTTATGGTGCTCAAGTTCTAGCTATTAGCAGAAGTCTTAGCTAAGTTCTCCTAGTTCTAGATTGTGGGCCGAACTATTACCTATGGTGCACAATTGTAGCTAAATTTGACATGTTTTAGCCCTGGTACTAAAATTTTAGCTATTATGCACAAGTTCTAGCATAGTTTGATAAGTCTTGCTCTCGTGCAAGACTTTTAGCTATATAGCACAAGTTTTCGATAAGTTGGACTAGTTATAACACTGGTGCAAAAGTTTTGGCTATGGTGCATAACTCTAGCTAAGTTTGATTAGTTTTCACTTTGATGCCAATGTTTTAGTTTTGTAGCACAAGTTTTAGCTAAGTTTGACAAGTTTTAGTTATGGTGCTCAAGTTCTAGCTATTAGCAGAAGTCTTAGCTAAGTTCTCCTAGTTCTAGATTGTGGGCCGAACTATTACCTATGGTGCACAATTGTAGCTAAATTTGACATGTTTTAGCCCTGGTACTAAAATTTTACCTATTATGCACAAGTTCTAGCATAGTTTGATAAGTCTTAGCTCTCGTGCAAGACTTTTAGCTATATAGCACAAGTTTTCGATAAGTTGGACTAGTTATAACACTGGTGCAAAAGTTTTGGCTATGGTGCATAACTCTAGCTAAGTTTGATTAGTTTTCACTTTGATGCCAATGTTTTAGTTTTGTAGCACAAGTTTTAGCTAAGTTTGACAAGTTTTAGTTATGGTGCTCAAGTTCTAGCTATTAGCAGAAGTCTTAGCTAAGTTCTCCTAGTTCTAGATTGTGGGCCGAACTATTACCTATGGTGCACAATTGTAGGTAAATTTGACATGTTTTAGCCCTGGTACTAAAATCTTAGCTATTATGCACAAGTTCTAGCATAGTTTGATAAGTCTTGGCTCTCGTGCAAGACTTTTAGCTATATAGCACAAGTTTTCGATAAGTTGGACTAGTTATAACACTGGTGCAAAAGTTTTGGCTATGGTGCATAACTCTAGCTAAGTTTGATTAGTTTTCACTTTGATGCCAATGTTTTAGTTTTGTAGCACAAGTTTTAGCTAAGTTTGACAAGTTTTAGTTATGGTGCTCAAGTTCTAGCTATTAGCAGAAGTCTTAGCTAAGTTCTCCTAGTTCTAGATTGTGGGCCGAACTATTACCTATGGTGCACAATTGTAGGTAAATTTGACATGTTTTAGCCCTGGTACTAAAATTTAGCTATTATGCACAAGTTCTAGCATAGTTTGATAAGTCTTGGCTCTCGTGCAAGACTTTTAGCTATATAGCACAAGTTTTCGATAAGTTGGACTAGTTATAACACTGGTGCAAAAGTTTTGGCTATGGTGCATAACTCTAGCTAAGTTTGATTAGTTTTCACTTTGATGCCAATGTTTTAGTTTTGTAGCACAAGTTTTAGCTAAGTTTGACAAGTTTTAGTTATGGTGCTCAAGTTCTAGCTATTAGCAGAAGTCTTAGCTAAGTTCTCCTAGTTCTAGATTGTGGGCCGAACTATTACCTATGGTGCACAATTGTAGCTAAATTTGACATGTTTTAGCCCTGGTACTAAAATTTTAGCTATTATGCACAAGTTCTAGCATAGTTTGATAAGTCTTGGCTCTCGTGCAAGACTTTTAGCTATATAGCACAAGTTTTCGATAAGTTGGACTAGTTATAACACTGGTGCAAAAGTTTTGGCTATGGTGCATAACTCTAGCTAAGTTTGATTAGTTTTCACTTTGATGCCAATGTTTTAGTTTTGTAGCACAAGTTTTAGCTAAGTTTGACAAGTTTTAGTTATGGTGCTCAAGTTCTAGCTATTAGCAGAAGTCTTAGCTAAGTTCTCCTAGTTCTAGATTGTGGGCCGAACTATTACCTATGGTGCACAATTGTAGCTAAATTTGACATGTTTTAGCCCTGGTACTAAAATTTTAGCTATTATGCACAAGTTCTAGCATAGTTTGATAAGTCTTGCTCTCGTGCAAGACTTTTAGCTATATAGCACAAGTTTTCGATAAGTTGGACTAGTTATAACACTGGTGCAAAAGTTTTGGCTATGGTGCATAACTCTAGCTAAGTTTGATTAGTTTTCACTTTGATGCCAATGTTTTAGTTTTGTAGCACAAGTTTTAGCTAAGTTTGACAAGTTTTAGTTATGGTGCTCAAGTTCTAGCTATTAGCAGAAGTCTTAGCTAAGTTCTCCTAGTTCTAGATTGTGGGCCGAACTATTACCTATGGTGCACAATTGTAGGTAAATTTGACATGTTTTAGCCCTGGTACTAAAATTTAGCTATTATGCACAAGTTCTAGCATAGTTTGATAAGTCTTGCTCTCGTGCAAGACTTTTAGCTATATAGCACAAGTTTTCGATAAGTTGGACTAGTTATAACACTGGTGCAAAAGTTTTGGCTATGGTGCATAACTCTAGCTAAGTTTGATTAGTTTTCACTTTGATGCCAATGTTTTAGTTTTGTAGCACAAGTTTTAGCTAAGTTTGACAAGTTTTAGTTATGGTGCTCAAGTTCTAGCTATTAGCAGAAGTCTTAGCTAAGTTCTCCTAGTTCTAGATTGTGGGCCGAACTATTACCTATGGTGCACAATTGTAGGTAAATTTGACATGTTTTAGCCCTGGTACTAAAATTTTAGCTATTATGCACAAGTTCTAGCATAGTTTGATAAGTCTTGGCTCTCGTGCAAGACTTTTAGCTATATAGCACAAGTTTTCGATAAGTTGGACTAGTTATAACACTGGTGCAAAAGTTTTGGCTATGGTGCATAACTCTAGCTAAGTTTGATTAGTTTTCACTTTGATGCCAATGTTTTAGTTTTGTAGCACAAGTTTTAGCTAAGTTTGACAAGTTTTAGTTATGGTGCTCAAGTTCTAGCTATTAGCAGAAGTCTTAGCTAAGTTCTCCTAGTTCTAGATTGTGGGCCGAACTATTACCTATGGTGCACAATTGTAGGTAAATTTGACATGTTTTAGCCCTGGTACTAAAATTTAGCTATTATGCACAAGTTCTAGCATAGTTTGATAAGTCTTGCTCTCGTGCAAGACTTTTAGCTATATAGCACAAGTTTTCGATAAGTTGGACTAGTTATAACACTGGTGCAAAAGTTTTGGCTATGGTGCATAACTCTAGCTAAGTTTGATTAGTTTTCACTTTGATGCCAATGTTTTAGTTTTGTAGCACAAGTTTTAGCTAAGTTTGACAAGTTTTAGTTATGGTGCTCAAGTTCTAGCTATTAGCAGAAGTCTTAGCTAAGTTCTCCTAGTTCTAGATTGTGGGCCGAACTATTACCTATGGTGCACAATTGTAGCTAAATTTGACATGTTTTAGCCCTGGTACTAAAATCTTAGCTATTATGCACAAGTTCTAGCATAGTTTGATAAGTCTTGGCTCTCGTGCAAGACTTTTAGCTATATAGCACAAGTTTTCGATAAGTTGGACTAGTTATAACACTGGTGCAAAAGTTTGGCTATGGTGCATACTCTAGCTAAGTTTGATTAGTTTTCACTTTGATGCCAATGTTTTAGTTTTGTAGCACAAGTTTTAGCTAAGTTTGACAAGTTTTAGTTATGGTGCTCAAGTTCTAGCTATTAGCAGAAGTCTTAGCTAAGTTTCCTAGTTCTAGATTGTGGGCCGAACTATTACCTATGGTGCACAATTGTAGGTAAATTTGACATGTTTTAGCCCTGGTACTAAAATTTTAGCTATTATGCACAAGTTCTAGCATAGTTTGATAAGTCTTGCTCTCGTGCAAGACTTTTAGCTATATAGCACAAGTTTTCGATAAGTTGGACTAGTTATAACACTGGTGCAAAAGTTTTGGCTATGGTGCATAACTCTAGCTAAGTTTGATTAGTTTTCACTTTGATGCCAATGTTTTAGTTTTGTAGCACAAGTTTTAGCTAAGTTTGACAAGTTTTAGTTATGGTGCTCAAGTTCTAGCTATTAGCAGAAGTCTTAGCTAAGTTCTCCTAGTTCTAGATTGTGGGCCGAACTATTACCTATGGTGCACAATTGTAGCTAAATTTGACATGTTTTAGCCCTGGTACTAAAATTTAGCTATTATGCACAAGTTCTAGCATAGTTTGATAAGTCTTGGCTCTCGTGCAAGACTTTTAGCTATATAGCACAAGTTTTCGATAAGTTGGACTAGTTATAACACTGGTGCAAAAGTTTTGGCTATGGTGCATAACTCTAGCTAAGTTTGATTAGTTTTCACTTTGATGCCAATGTTTTAGTTTTGTAGCACAAGTTTTAGCTAAGTTTGACAAGTTTTAGTTATGGTGCTCAAGTTCTAGCTATTAGCAGAAGTCTTAGCTAAGTTCTCCTAGTTCTAGATTGTGGGCCGAACTATTACCTATGGTGCACAATTGTAGCTAAATTTGACATGTTTTAGCCCTGGTACTAAAATTTAGCTATTATGCACAAGTTCTAGCATAGTTTGATAAGTCTTAGCTCTCGTGCAAGACTTTTAGCTATATAGCACAAGTTTTCGATAAGTTGGACTAGTTATAACACTGGTGCAAAAGTTTTGGCTATGGTGCATAACTCTAGCTAAGTTTGATTAGTTTTCACTTTGATGCCAATGTTTTAGTTTTGTAGCACAAGTTTTAGCTAAGTTTGACAAGTTTTAGTTATGGTGCTCAAGTTCTAGCTATTAGCAGAAGTCTTAGCTAAGTTCTCCTAGTTCTAGATTGTGGGCCGAACTATTACCTATGGTGCACAATTGTAGGTAAATTTGACATGTTTTAGCCCTGGTACTAAAATTTAGCTATTATGCACAAGTTCTAGCATAGTTTGATAAGTCTTGGCTCTCGTGCAAGACTTTTAGCTATATAGCACAAGTTTTCGATAAGTTGGACTAGTTATAACACTGGTGCAAAAGTTTTGGCTATGGTGCATAACTCTAGCTAAGTTTGATTAGTTTTCACTTTGATGCCAATGTTTTAGTTTTGTAGCACAAGTTTTAGCTAAGTTTGACAAGTTTTAGTTATGGTGCTCAAGTTCTAGCTATTAGCAGAAGTCTTAGCTAAGTTCTCCTAGTTCTAGATTGTGGGCCGAACTATTACCTATGGTGCACAATTGTAGCTAAATTTGACATGTTTTAGCCCTGGTACTAAAATTTTACCTATTATGCACAAGTTCTAGCATAGTTTGATAAGTCTTAGCTCTCGTGCAAGACTTTTAGCTATATAGCACAAGTTTTCGATAAGTTGGACTAGTTATAACACTGGTGCAAAAGTTTTGGCTATGGTGCATAACTCTAGCTAAGTTTGATTAGTTTTCACTTTGATGCCAATGTTTTAGTTTTGTAGCACAAGTTTTAGCTAAGTTTGACAAGTTTTAGTTATGGTGCTCAAGTTCTAGCTATTAGCAGAAGTCTTAGCTAAGTTTCCTAGTTCTAGATTGTGGGCCGAACTATTACCTATGGTGCACAATTGTAGGTAAATTTGACATGTTTTAGCCCTGGTACTAAAATCTTAGCTATTATGCACAAGTTCTAGCATAGTTTGATAAGTCTTGGCTCTCGTGCAAGACTTTTAGCTATATAGCACAAGTTTTCGATAAGTTGGACTAGTTATAACACTGGTGCAAAAGTTTTGGCTATGGTGCATAACTCTAGCTAAGTTTGATTAGTTTTCACTTTGATGCCAATGTTTTAGTTTTGTAGCACAAGTTTTAGCTAAGTTTGACAAGTTTTAGTTATGGTGCTCAAGTTCTAGCTATTAGCAGAAGTCTTAGCTAAGTTCTCCTAGTTCTAGATTGTGGGCCGAACTATTACCTATGGTGCACAATTGTAGCTAAATTTGACATGTTTTAGCCCTGGTACTAAAATTTTAGCTATTATGCACAAGTTCTAGCATAGTTTGATAAGTCTTGGCTCTCGTGCAAGACTTTTAGCTATATAGCACAAGTTTTCGATAAGTTGGACTAGTTATAACACTGGTGCAAAAGTTTTGGCTATGGTGCATAACTCTAGCTAAGTTTGATTAGTTTTCACTTTGATGCCAATGTTTTAGTTTTGTAGCACAAGTTTTAGCTAAGTTTGACAAGTTTTAGTTATGGTGCTCAAGTTCTAGCTATTAGCAGAAGTCTTAGCTAAGTTCTCCTAGTTCTAGATTGTGGGCCGAACTATTACCTATGGTGCACAATTGTAGCTAAATTTGACATGTTTTAGCCCTGGTACTAAAATTTTAGCTATTATGCACAAGTTCTAGCATAGTTTGATAAGTCTTGGCTCTCGTGCAAGACTTTTAGCTATATAGCACAAGTTTTCGATAAGTTGGACTAGTTATAACACTGGTGCAAAAGTTTTGGCTATGGTGCATAACTCTAGCTAAGTTTGATTAGTTTTCACTTTGATGCCAATGTTTTAGTTTTGTAGCACAAGTTTTAGCTAAGTTTGACAAGTTTTAGTTATGGTGCTCAAGTTCTAGCTATTAGCAGAAGTCTTAGCTAAGTTCTCCTAGTTCTAGATTGTGGGCCGAACTATTACCTATGGTGCACAATTGTAGCTAAATTTGACATGTTTTAGCCCTGGTACTAAAATCTTAGCTATTATGCACAAGTTCTAGCATAGTTTGATAAGTCTTGGCTCTCGTGCAAGACTTTTAGCTATATAGCACAAGTTTTCGATAAGTTGGACTAGTTATAACACTGGTGCAAAGTTTTGGCTATGGTGCATAACTCTAGCTAAGTTTGATTAGTTTTCACTTTGATGCCAATGTTTTAGTTTTGTAGCACAAGTTTTAGCTAAGTTTGACAAGTTTTAGTTATGGTGCTCAAGTTCTAGCTATTAGCAGAAGTCTTAGCTAAGTTCTCCTAGTTCTAGATTGTGGGCCGAACTATTACCTATGGTGCACAATTGTAGGTAAATTTGACATGTTTTAGCCCTGGTACTAAAATTTTAGCTATTATGCACAAGTTCTAGCATAGTTTGATAAGTCTTAGCTCTCGTGCAAGACTTTTAGCTATATAGCACAAGTTTTCGATAAGTTGGACTAGTTATAACACTGGTGCAAAAGTTTTGGCTATGGTGCATAACTCTAGCTAAGTTTGATTAGTTTTCACTTTGATGCCAATGTTTTAGTTTTGTAGCACAAGTTTTAGCTAAGTTTGACAAGTTTTAGTTATGGTGCTCAAGTTCTAGCTATTAGCAGAAGTCTTAGCTAAGTTCTCCTAGTTCTAGATTGTGGGCCGAACTATTACCTATGGTGCACAATTGTAGCTAAATTTGACATGTTTTAGCCCTGGTACTAAAATTTAGCTATTATGCACAAGTTCTAGCATAGTTTGATAAGTCTTGCTCTCGTGCAAGACTTTTAGCTATATAGCACAAGTTTTCGATAAGTTGGACTAGTTATAACACTGGTGCAAAAGTTTTGGCTATGGTGCATAACTCTAGCTAAGTTTGATTAGTTTTCACTTTGATGCCAATGTTTTAGTTTTGTAGCACAAGTTTTAGCTAAGTTTGACAAGTTTTAGTTATGGTGCTCAAGTTCTAGCTATTAGCAGAAGTCTTAGCTAAGTTCTCCTAGTTCTAGATTGTGGGCCGAACTATTACCTATGGTGCACAATTGTAGGTAAATTTGACATGTTTTAGCCCTGGTACTAAAATTTTAGCTATTATGCACAAGTTCTAGCATAGTTTGATAAGTCTTGGCTCTCGTGCAAGACTTTAGCTATATAGCACAAGTTTTCGATAAGTTGGACTAGTTATAACACTGGTGCAAAAGTTTTGGCTATGGTGCATAACTCTAGCTAAGTTTGATTAGTTTTCACTTTGATGCCAATGTTTTAGTTTTGTAGCACAAGTTTTAGCTAAGTTTGACAAGTTTTAGTTATGGTGCTCAAGTTCTAGCTATTAGCAGAAGTCTTAGCTAAGTTCTCCTAGTTCTAGATTGTGGGCCGAACTATTACCTATGGTGCACAATTGTAGGTAAATTTGACATGTTTTAGCCCTGGTACTAAAATCTTAGCTATTATGCACAAGTTCTAGCATAGTTTGATAAGTCTTGCTCTCGTGCAAGACTTTTAGCTATATAGCACAAGTTTTCGATAAGTTGGACTAGTTATAACACTGGTGCAAAAGTTTTGGCTATGGTGCATAACTCTAGTAAGTTTGATTAGTTTTCACTTTGATGCCAATGTTTTAGTTTTGTAGCACAAGTTTTAGCAAAGTTTGACAAGTTTTAGTTATGGTGCTCAAGTTCTAGCTATTAGCAGAAGTCTTAGCTAAGTTTCCTAGTTCTAGATTGTGGGCCGAACTATTACCTATGGTGCACAATTGTAGCTAAATTTGACATGTTTTAGCCCTGGTACTAAAATTTAGCTATTATGCACAAGTTCTAGCATAGTTTGATAAGTCTTGGCTCTCGTGCAAGACTTTTAGCTATATAGCACAAGTTTTCGATAAGTTGGACTAGTTATAACACTGGTGCAAAAGTTTTGGCTATGGTGCATAACTCTAGCTAAGTTTGATTAGTTTTCACTTTGATGCCAATGTTTTAGTTTTGTAGCACAAGTTTTAGCTAAGTTTGACAAGTTTTAGTTATGGTGCTCAAGTTCTAGCTATTAGCAGAAGTCTTAGCTAAGTTCTCCTAGTTCTAGATTGTGGGCCGAACTATTACCTATGGTGCACAATTGTAGTAAATTTGACATGTTTTAGCCCTGGTACTAAAATTTTAGCTATTATGCACAAGTTCTAGCATAGTTTGATAAGTCTTGGCTCTCGTGCAAGACTTTTAGCTATATAGCACAAGTTTTCGATAAGTTGGACTAGTTATAACACTGGTGCAAAAGTTTTGGCTATGGTGCATGACTCTAGCTAAGTTTGATTAGTTTTCACTTTGATGCCAATGTTTTAGTTTTGTAGCACAAGTTTTAGCTAAGTTTGACAAGTTTTAGTTATGGTGCTCAAGTTCTAGCTATTAGCAGAAGTCTTAGCTAAGTTTCCTAGTTCTAGATTGTGGGCCGAACTATTACCTATGGTGCACAATTGTAGGTAAATTGACATGTTTTAGCCCTGGTACTAAAATTTAGCTATTATGCACAAGTTCTAGCATAGTTTGATAAGTCTTGCTCTCGTGCAGACTTTTAGCTATATAGCACAAGTTTTCGATAAGTTGGACTAGTTATAACACTGGTGCAAAAGTTTTGGCTATGGTGCATAACTCTAGCTAAGTTTGATTAGTTTTCACTTTGATGCCAATGTTTTAGTTTTGTAGCACAAGTTTTAGCTAAGTTTGACAAGTTTTAGTTATGGTGCTCAAGTTCTAGCTATTAGCAGAAGTCTTAGCTAAGTTTGCCTAGTTCTAGATTGTGGGCCGAACTATTACCTATGGTGCACAATTGTAGTAAATTTGACATGTTTTAGCCCTGGTACTAAAATCTTAGCTATTATGCACAAGTTCTAGCATAGTTTGATAAGTCTTGGCTCTCGTGCAAGACTTTTAGCTATATAGCACAAGTTTTCGATAAGTTGGACTAGTTATAACACTGGTGCAAAAGTTTTGGCTATGGTGCATGACTCTAGCTAAGTTTGATTAGTTTCACTTTGATGCCAATGTTTTAGTTTTGTAGCACAAGTTTTAGCTAAGTTTGACAAGTTTTAGTTATGGTGCTCAAGTTCTAGCTATTAGCAGAAGTCTTAGCTAAGTTTCCTAGTTCTAGATTGTGGGCCGAACTATTACCTATGGTGCACAATTGTAGGTAAATTTGACATGTTTTAGCCCTGGTACTAAAATTTAGCTATTATGCACAAGTTCTAGCATAGTTTGATAAGTCTTGCTCTCGTGCAAGACTTTTAGCTATATAGCACAAGTTTTCGATAAGTTGGACTAGTTATAACACTGGTGCAAAAGTTTTGGCTATGGTGCATAACTCTAGCTAAGTTTGATTAGTTTTCACTTTGATGCCAATGTTTTAGTTTTGTAGCACAAGTTTTAGCTAAGTTTGACAAGTTTTAGTTATGGTGCTCAAGTTCTAGCTATTAGCAGAAGTCTTAGCTAAGTTCTCCTAGTTCTAGATTGTGGGCCGAACTATTACCTATGGTGCACAATTGTAGGTAAATTTGACATGTTTTAGCCCTGGTACTAAAATTTACTATTATGCACAAGTTCTAGCATAGTTTGATAAGTCTTGGCTCTCGTGCAAGACTTTTAGCTATATAGCACAAGTTTTCGATAAGTT
>FPAK01000085.1:0-16603 GCA_900116095.1 Euclidium syriacum | reverse complement strand
AGCTAAAAGTTTTCCAACAATGCTAAAACTTGTTCACCACAACTAAAAGTTTCCAATAAAGCTTAAACTTGTCCACCGTAGCTAAAATTTGGCTAGCAATGCTAAAACTTATCCACTATAGCTACAAAATTTCTACCATTGATAAAACTTGTCCAAACGTTCTAAAACTTTTCCAACATAACTAAAACTTATTCAACAGTGCTAAAATTTTTCTATATAGCTAAAACTTGTCCAAGATATCTAACACTTTTCCACCATAGCAAAAACCTTTCCAATAGAGCTAAAACTTATCAACCGTAGCTAAAACTTGTCAAGGAGAGCTAAAACTTGTCCACCATAGGTAAAACTTGTCCCCCATAGCTAAAATTAGTCCACCATAGCTAAAAACTTGTCCACCATAGCTAAAAGTTTTCCAACAATGCTAAAACTGTTCACCACAACTAAAAAAGTTTCCAATAAAGCTTAAACTTGTCCACCGTAGCTAAAATTTGCTAGCAATGCTAAAACTTATCCACTATAGCTACAAAATTTTACCATTGATAAAACTGTCCAAACGTTCTAAAACTTCTCCAACATAACTAAAACTTATTCAACAGTGCTAAAATTTTTCTATTATAGCTAAAACTTGTCCAAGATATCTAACACTTTTCCACCATAGCAAAAACCTTTCCAATAGAGCTAAACTTTTCAACCGTAGCTAAAACTTGTCCACCATAGGTAAAACTTGTCCCCCATAGCTAAAATTAGTCCACCATAGCTAAAAACTTGTACACCAGTGCTAAAAGTTTTCCACCATAGCTAAAACTTATCTTAGATAGCTAAAACTTGTCCAATAGATCTAAAACTTTTCTAAAATAACTAAAATTTGTCCAAACAGTGCTAAAACTTTTCCACAATAGCTAAACTTGTCCAAGAGAGTTGAAACTTGTCCACCATAGGTTAAACTTTTCCACCATAGCTAAAACTTCTCCACTAGTGCTAAAACTTGTCCACCTGTTCTAAAACTTGTCCAATAGGGTTAAACCTGATCCGCTATAGCTACATTTTGTCCACCATATCTAAAACTTGTCCACCATAGCTAAAACTTGTCCACCATAGTTAAAATTTGTCCAACAATGCTAAAACTTGTTCACCCACAACTACAAAATTTCCAATAGAGCTAAAATTTGTCCACCAATGCTAAAACTTCTCCACCATAGCTAAAAAGCTTCCACCATTGATAAAACTTGTCTAAACGTTCTAAAACTTTTCCAGCATAACTAAAACTTGTCCAACAATGCTAAAAATTTTCCACCATAGCAAAAACTTGTCAAAGAGAGCTAAAACTTTTCCACCATAGGAAAAACTTGGCAAATATAGTTAAAACTTTTCCAAGAGAGCTAAAATTTGTCCAAAAGAGCTAAAACTTGTCCAACAGAGCTAAAATTTGTCCACCATAGGTAAAACTTATCCACCATAGTTAAAATTAGTCCACCATAGCTAAAACTTGTCCACCAGTGCTTAAACTTGTCCAATAGGGCTAAACCTTATCCGCTATAGCTACATTTTGTCCACCATATCTAAAACTTGTCCACCATAACTAAAACTTATCCAATAAAGCTAAAACTTGTCCACTATAGCTAAAAAATTCCCAAGAATGCTGAAACTTGTCAACTATCGCTAAATATTTTCCACCATTGCTAAAACTTGTCCAAAAGTTCTAAATCTTTTTCAGCAGTTCTAAAACTTGTCCAAGATAACTATAATTTGTCCAAACTAGCTAAAACTTGCACTAGCTAAAACTTGTCCACCATAGCTAAAACTTGTGCACCATAGCTAAAACTTTTCCACCATTGATAAAACTTAGCCAACAGTTTTAAAACATGTCCAACATAAGTAAAACTTGTCCAACAGTGTTAAAACTTTTCTACCATAGCTAAAACTTGTCCAAGACAGCTAAAACTTTTCAAGACAGCTAAAAGTTTTCCACCATAGCTAAAACTTGTCCACCATAGCTAGAACTTTTCCAACAATGCTCAACTTGTTCACCACAACTAAAAAGTTTCCAATAAAGCTTAAACTTGTCCACCGTAGCTAAAATTTGTCTAGCAATGCTAAAACTTGTCCACCATAGCTTAAAAATTTCTACCATTGATAAAACTTGTCCAAACGTTCTAAAACTTTTCCAACATAACTAAAACTTATTCAATAGTGCTAAAATTTTTCTATTATAGCTAAAACTTGTCCTATCTAACACTTTTCCACCATAGCAAAAACCTTTCCAATAGAGCTAAAACTTATCAACCGTAGCTAAAACTTGTCAAGGAGAGCTAAAACTTGTCCACCATAGGTAAAACTTGTCCCCCATAGCTAAAATTAGTCCACCATAGCTAAAAAACTTGTCCACCATAGCTAAAGTTTTCCAACAATGCTAAAACTTGTTCACCACAACTAAAAAGTTTCCAATAAAGCTTAAACTTGTCCACCGTAGCTAAAATTTGGCTAGCAATGCTAAAACTTATCCACTATAGCTACAAAATTTCTACCATTGATAAAACTTGTCCAAACGTTCTAAAACTTTTCCAACATAACTAAAACTTATTCAACAGTGCTAAAATTTTTCTATTATAGCTAAAACTTGTCCAAGATATCTAACACTTTTCCACCATAGCAAAAACCTTTCCAATAGAGCTAAAACTTATCAACCGTAGCTAAAACTTGTCAAGGAGAGCTAAAACTTGTCCACCATAGGTAAAACTTGTCCCCCATAGCTAAAATTAGTCCACCATAGCTAAAAACTTGTCCACCATAGCTAAAAGTTTTCCAACAATGCTAAAACTTGTTCACCACAACTAAAAAGTTTCCAATAAAGCTTAAACTTGTCCACCGTAGCTAAAATTGTCTAGCAATGCTAAAACTTATCCACTATAGCTACAAAATTTCTACCATTGATAAAACTTGTCCAAACGTTCTAAAACTTCTCCAACATAACTAAAACTTATTCAACAGTGCTAAAAATTTTCTATTATAGCTAAAACTTGTCCAAGATATCTAACACTTTTCCACCATAGCAAAAACCTTTCCAATAGAGCTAAAACTTTTCAACCGTAGCTAAAACTTGTCCACCATAGGTAAAACTTGTCCCCCATAGCTAAAATTAGTCCACCATAGCTAAAAACTTGTACACCAGTGCTAAAAGTTTTCCACCATAGCTAAAACTTATCTTAGATAGCTAAAACTTGTCCAATAGATCTAAAACTTTTCTAAAATAACTAAAATTTGTCCAACAGTGCTAAAACTTTTCCACAATAGCTAAAACTTGTCCAAGAGAGTTGAAACTTGTCCACCATAGGTTAAACTTTTCCACCATAGCTAAAACTTCTCCACTAGTGCTAAAACTTGTCCACCTGTTCTAAAACTTGTCCAATAGGGTTAAACCTGATCCGCCTATAGCTAATTTTGTCCACCATATCTAAAACTTGTCCACCATAGCTAAAACTTGTCCACCATAGTTAAAATTTGTCCAACAATGCTAAAACTTGTTCACCACAACTACAAAATTTCCAATAGAGCTAAAATTTGTCCACCAATGCTAAAACTTCTCCACCATAGCTAAAAAGCTTCCACCATTGATAAAACTTGTCTAAACGTTCTAAACTTTTCCAGCATAACTAAAACTTGTCCAACAATGCTAAAAATTTTCCACCATAGCAAAAACTTGTCAAAGAGAGCTAAAACTTTTCCACCATAGAAAAACTTGGCAAATATAGTTAAAACTTTTCCAAGAGAGCTAAAATTTGTCAAAAGAGCTAAAACTTGTCCAACAGAGCTAAAATTTGTCCACCATAGGTAAAACTTATCCACCATAGTTAAAATTAGTCCACCATAGCTAAAACTTGTCCACCAGTGCTTAAACTTGTCCAATAGGGCTAAACCTTATCCGCTATAGCTACATTTTGTCCACCATATCTAAAACTTGTCCACCATAACTAAAACTTATCCAATAAAGCTAAAACTTGTCCACTATAGCTAAAAAATTCCCAAGAATGCTGAACTTGTCAACTATCGCTAAATATTTTCCACCATTGCTAAAAACTTGTCCAAAAGTTCTAAATCTTTTTTCAGCAGTTCTAAAACTTGTCCAAGATAACTATAATTTGTCCAACACTAGCTAAAACTTGTCCACCATAGCTAAAACTTGTGCACCATAGCTAAAACTTTTCCACCATTGATAAAACTTAGCCAACAGTTTTAAAACATGTCCAACATAAGTAAAACTTGTCCAACAGTGTTAAAACTTTTCTTACCATAGCTAAAACTTGTCCAAGACAGCTAAAACTTTTTCAAGACAGCTAAAAGTTTTCCACCATAGCTAAAACTTGTCCACCATAGCTAGAACTTTTCCAACAATGCTCAAACTTGTTCACCACAACTAAAAAGTTTCCAATAAAGCTTTAAACTTGTCCACCGTAGCTAAAATTTGTCTAGCATGCTAAAACTTGTCCACCATAGCTTAAAAATTTTCTACCATTGATAAAACTTGTCCAAACGTTCTAAAACTTTTTCCAACATAACTAAAAACTTATTCAATAGCTGCTAAATTTTTCTATTATAGCTAAAACTTGTCCAAGATATCTAACACTTTTCCACCATAGCAAAAACCTTTCCAATAGAGCTAAAACTTATCAACCGTAGCTAAAACTTGTCAAGGAGAGCTAAAAACTTGTCCACCATAGGTAAAACTTGTCCCCCATAGCTAAAATTAGTCCACCATAGCTAAAAACTTGTCCACCATAGCTAAAAGTTTTCCAACAATGCTAAAACTTGTTCACCACAACTAAAAAAGTTTCCAATAAAGCTTAACTTGTCCACCGTAGCTAAAATTTGGCTAGCAATGCTAAAACTTATCCACTATAGTACAAAAATTTCTACCATTGATAAAACTTGTCCAAACGTTCTAAAACTTTTCCAACTAACTAAAACTTATTCAACAGTGCTAAAATTTTTCTATTATAGCTAAAACTTGTCCAAGATATCTAACACTTTTCCACCATAGCAAAAAACCTTTCCAATAGAGCTAAAACTTATCAACCGTAGCTAAAACTTGTCAAGGAGAGCTAAAACTTGTCCACCATAGGTAAAAACTTGTCCCCCATAGCTAAAATTAGTCCACCATAGCTAAAAACTTGTCCACCATAGTTAAAAGTTTTCCAACAATGCTAAAACTTGTTCACCACAACTAAAAAGTTTCCAATAAAGCTTAAACTTGTCCACCGTAGCTAAAATTTGTCTAGCAATGCTAAAACTTATCCACTATAGCTACAAAATTTCTACCATTGATAAAACTTGTCCAAACGTTCTAAAACTTCTCCAACATAACTAAAACTTATTCAACAGTGCTAAAATTTTTCTATTATAGCTAAAACTTGTTCCAAGATATCTAACACTTTTCCACCATAGCAAAAACCTTTCCAATAGAGCTAAAACTTTTCAACCGTAGCTAAAACTTGTTCCACCATAGGTAAAACTTGTCCCCCATAGCTAAAATTAGTCCACCATAGCTAAAAACTTGTACACCAGTGCTAAAAGTTTTCCACCATAGCTAAAACTTATCTTAGATAGCTAAAACTTGTCCAATAGATCTAAAACTTTTTCTAAAATAACTAAAATTTGTCCAACAGTGCTAAAACTTTTCCACAATAGCTAAAACTTGTCCAAGAGAGGTTGAAACTTGTCCACCATAGGTTAAACTTTTCCACCATAGCTAAAACTTCTCCACTAGTGCTAAAACTTGTCCACCTGTTCTAAAACTTGTCCAATAGGGTTAAACCTGATCCGCTATAGCTACATTTTGTCCACCATATCTAAAACTTGTCCACCATAGCTAAAACTTGTCCACCATAGTTAAAATTTGTCCAACAATGCTAAAACTTGTTCACCACAACTACAAAATTTCCAATAGAGCTAAAATTTGTCCACAATGCTAAAACTTCTCCACCATAGCTAAAAAGCTTCCACCATTGATAAAACTTGTCTAAACGTTCTAAAAACTTTTCCAGCATAACTAAAACTTGTCCAACAATGCTAAAAATTTTCCACCATAGCAAAAACTTGTCAAAGAGAGCTAAAACTTTTCCACCATAGGAAAAACTTGGCAAATATAGTTAAAACTTTTCCAAGAGAGCTAAAATTTGTCCAAAAAGAGCTAAAACTTGTCCAACAGAGCTAAAATTTGTCCACCATAGGTAAAACTTATCCACCATAGTTAAAATTAGTCCACCATAGCTAAAACTTGTCCACCAGTGCTTAAACTTGTCCAATAGGGCTAAACCTTATCCGCTATAGCTACATTTTGTCCACCATATCTAAAACTTGTCCACCATAACTAAAACTTATCCAATAAAGCTAAAACTTGTCCACTATAGCTAAAAAATTCCCAAGAATGCTGAAACTTGTCAACTATCGCTAAATTTTCCACCATTGCTAAAACTTGTCCAAAAGTTCTAAATCTTTTTCAGCAGTTCTAAAACTTGTCCAAGATAACTATAATTTGTCCAACACTAGCTAAAACTTGTCCACCATAGCTAAAACTTGTGCACCATAGCTAAAACTTTTCCACCATTGATAAAACTTAGCCAACAGTTTTAAAACATGTCCAACATAAGTAAAACTTGTCCAACAGTGTTAAAACTTTTCTACCATAGCTAAAACTTGTCCAAGACAGCTAAAACTTTTTCAAGACAGCTAAAAGTTTTCCACCATAGCTAAAACTTGTCCACCATAGCTAGAACTTTTCCAACAATGCTCAAACTTGTTCACCACAACTAAAAAGTTTCCAATAAAGCTTAAACTTGTCCACCGTAGCTAAAATTTGTCTAGCAATGCTAA
The DNA here is from genome assembly GCA_900116095.1 of Euclidium syriacum. Taxonomy (NCBI): domain Eukaryota; kingdom Viridiplantae; phylum Streptophyta; class Magnoliopsida; order Brassicales; family Brassicaceae; genus Euclidium; species Euclidium syriacum. The sequence goes on along the minus strand of FPAK01000085.1, from coordinate 9,736 downwards.
AACTTGTCCACCATAGCTTAAAAATTTCTACCATTGATAAAACTTGTCCAAACGTTCTAAAACTTTTCCAACATAACTAAAACTTATTCAATAGTGCTAAAATTTTTCTATTATAGCTAAAACTTGTCCAAGATATCTAACACTTTTCCACCATAGCAAAAACCTTTCCAATAGAGCTAAAACTTATCAACGTAGCTAAAAACTTGTCAAGGAGAGCTAAAACTTGTCCACCATAGGTAAAACTTGTCCCCATAGCTTAAAATTAATCCACCATAGCTAAAAACTTGTCCACCATAGCTAAAAGTTTTCCAACAATGCTAAAACTTGTTCACCACAACTAAAAAAGTTTCCAATAAAGCTTAAACTTGTCCACCGTAGCTAAAATTTGGCTAGCATGCTAAAACTTATCCACTATAGCTACAAAAATTTCTACCATTGATAAAACTTGTCCAAACGTTCTAAAACTTTTCCAACATAACTAAAACTTATTCAACAGTGCTAAAATTTTTCTATTATAAGCTAAAACTTGTCCAAGATATCTAACACTTTTTCCACCATAGCAAAAACCTTTCCAATAGAGCTAAACTTATCAACCGTAGCTAAAACTTGTCAAGGAGAGCTAAACTTGTCCACCATAGGTAAAACTTGTCCCCATAGCTAAAATTAGTCCACCATAGCTAAAAACTTGTCCACCATAGCTAAAAGTTTTCCAACAATGCTAAAACTTGTTCACCACAACTAAAAAGTTTCCAATAAAGCTTAAACTTGTCCCACCGTAGCTAAAATTTGTCTAGCAATGCTAAAACTTATCCACTATAGCTACAAATTTCTACCATTGATAAAACTTGTCCAAACGTTCTAAAACTTTCCAACATAACTAAAACTTATTCAACAGTGCTAAATTTTTCTATTATAGCTAAAACTTGTCCAAGTATCTAACACTTTTCCACCATAGCAAAAACCTTTCCAATAGAGCTAAAACTTTTCAACCGTAGCTAAAACTTGTCCACCATAGGTAAAACTTGTCCCCCATAGCTAAAATTAGTCCACCATAGCTAAAAACTTGTACACCAGTGCTAAAAGTTTTCCACCATAGCTAAAACTTATCTTAGATAGCTAAAACTTGTCCAATAGATCTAAAACTTTTCTAAAATAACTAAAATTTGTCCAACAGTGCTAAAACTTTTCCACAATAGCTAAAACTTGTCCAAGAGAGTTGAAACTTGTCCACCATAGGTTAAATTTTCCACCATAGCTAAAACTTCTCCACTAGTGCTAAAACTTGTCCACCTGTTCTAAAACTTGTCCAATAGGGTTAAACCTGATCCGCTATAGCTACATTTTGTCCACCATATCTAAAACTTGTCCACCATAGCTAAAACTTGTCCACCATAGTTAAATTTGTCCAACAATGCTAAAACTTGTTCACCACAACTACAAAATTTCCAATAGAGCTAAAATTGTGTCCACCAATGCTAAAACTTCTCCACCATAGCTAAAAAGCTTCCACCATTGATAAAACTTGTCTAAACGTTCTAAAACTTTTCCAGCATAACTAAAACTTGTCCAACAATGCTTAAAATTTTTCCACCATAGCAAAAACTTGTCAAAGAGAGCTAAAACTTTTCCACCATAGGAAAAACTTGGCAATATAGTTAAAACTTTTCCAAGAGAGCTAAAATTTGTCCAAAAGAGCTAAAACTTGTCCAACAGAGCTAAAATTTGTCCACCATAGGTAAAACTTATCCACCATAGTTAAATTAGTCCACCATAGCTAAAACTTGTCCACCAGTGCTTAAACTTGTCCAATAGGGCTAAACCTTATCCGCTATAGCTACATTTTGTCCACCATATCTAAACTTGTCCACCATAACTAAAACTTATCCATAAAGCTAAAACTTGTCCACTATAGCCTAAAAAATTCCAAGAATGCTGAAACTTTGTCAACTATCGCTAAATATTTTCCACCATTGCTAAAACTTGTCCAAAAGTTCTAAATCTTTTTCAGCAGTTCTAAAACTTGTCCAAGATAACTATTAATTTGTCCAACACTAGCTAAAACTTGTCCACCATAGCTAAAACTTGTGCACCATAGCTAAAACTTTTCCACCATTGATAAAACTTAGCCAACAGTTTTAAAACATGTCCAACATAAGTAAAACTTGTCCAACAGTGTTAAAACTTTTCTACCATAGCTAAAACTTGTCCAAGACAGCTAAAACTTTTTCAAGACAGCTAAAAGTTTTCCACCATAGCTAAAACTTGTCCACCATAGCTAGAACTTTTCCAACAATGCTCAAATTGTTCACCAAACTAAAAAGTTTCCAATAAAGCTTAAACTTGTCCACCGTAGCTAAAATTTGTCTAGCAATGCTAAAACTTGTCCACCATAGCTTAAAAATTTCTACCATTGATAAAACTTGTCCAAACGTTCTAAAACTTTTCCAACATAACTAAAACTTATTCAATAGTTGCTAAAATTTTTCTATTATAGCTAAAACTTGTCCAAGATATCTAACACTTTTCCACCATAGCAAAAACCTTTCCAATAGAGCTAAACTTATCAACCGTAGCTAAAACTTGTCAAGGAGAGCTAAAACTTGTCCACCATAGGTAAAACTTGTCCCCCATAGCTAAAATTAGTCCACCATAGCTAAAGTTTTCCAACAATGCTAAAACTTGTTCACCACAACTAAAAAGTTTCCAATAAAGCTTAAACTTGTCCACCGTAGCTAAAATTGGCTAGCAATGCTAAAACTTATTCCACTATAGCTACAAAATTTCTACCATTGATAAAACTTGTCCAAACGTTCTAAAACTTTTCCAACATAACTAAAACTTATTCAACAGTGCTAAAATTTTTCTATTATAGCTAAAACTTGTCCAAGATATCTAACACTTTTCCACCATAGCAAAAACCTTTCCAATAGAGCTAAAACTTATCAACCGTAGCTAAAACTTGTCAAGGAGAGCTAAAACTTGTCCACCATAGGTAAAACTTGTCCCCCATAGCTAAAATTAGTCCACCATAGCTAAAAACTTGTCCACCATAGCTAAAAGTTTTCCAACAATGCTAAAACTTGTTCACCACAACTAAAAAGTTTCCAATAAAGCTTAAACTTGTCCACCGTAGCTAAAATTTGTCTAGCAATGCTAAAACTTATCCACTATAGCTACAAAATTTCTACCATTGATAAAACTTGTCCAAACGTTCTAAAACTTTTCCAACATAACTAAAACTTATTCAACAGTGCTAAAATTTTCTATTATAGCTAAAACTTGTCCAAGATATCTAACACTTTTCCACCATAGCAAAAACCCCAATAGAGCTAAAACTTTTCAACCGTAGCTAAAACTTGTCCACCATAGGTAAAACTTGTCCCCCATAGCTAAAATTAGTCCACCATAGCTAAAAACTTGTACACCAGTGCTAAAAGTTTTCCACCATAGCTAAAACTTATCTTAGATAGCTAAAAACTTGTCCAATAGATCTAAAACTTTTCTAAAATAACTAAAATTTGTCCAACAGTGCTAAAACTTTTCCACAATAGCTAAAACTTGTCCAAGAGAGTTGAAACTTGTCCACCATAGGTTAAACTTTTCCACCATAGCTAAAACTTCTCCACTAGTGCTAAAACTTGTCCACCTGTTCTAAAACTTGTCCAATAGGGTTAAACCTGATCCGCTATAGCTACATTTTGTCCACCATATCTAAAACTTGTCCACCATAGCTAAAACTTTGTCCACCATAGTTAAAATTTGTCCAACAATGCTAAAACTTGTTCACCACAACTACAAAATTTCCAATAGAGCTAAAATTGTCCACCAATGCTAAAACTTCTCCACCATAGCTAAAAAGCTTCCACCATTGATAAAACTTGTCTAAACGTTCTAAAACTTTTCCAGCATAACTAAAACTTGTCCAACAATGCTAAAAATTTTCCACCATAGCAAAAACTTGTCAAAGAGAGCTAAAACTTTTCCACCATAGGAAAAACTTGGCAAATATAGTTAAAACTTTTCCAAGAGAGCTAAAATTTGTCCAAAAGAGCTAAAACTTGTCCAACAAAGCTAAAATTTGTCCACCATAGGTAAAACTTATCCACCATAGTTAAAATTAGTCCACCATAGCTAAAACTTGTCCACCAGTGCTTAAACTTGTCCAATAGGGCTAAACCTTATCCGCTATAGCTACATTTTGTCGCCATATCTAAAACTTGTCCACCATAACTAAAACTTATCCAATAAAGCTAAAACTTGTCCACTATAGCTAAAAAATTCCCAAGAATGCTGAAACTTGTCAACTATCGCTAAATATTTTCCACCATTGCTAAACTTGTCCAAAAGTTCTAAAATCTTTTTCAGCAGTTCTAAAAACTTGTCCAAGATAACTATAATTTGTCCAACACTAGCTAAAACTTGTCCACCATAGCTAAAACTTGTGCACATAGCTAAAACTTTTCCACCATTGATAAAACTTAGCCAACAGTTTTAAAACATGTCCAACATAAAGTAAAACTTGTCCAACAGTGTTAAAACTTTTCTACCATAGCTAAAACTTGTCCAAGACAGCTAAAACTTTTTCAAGACAGCTAAAGTTTTCCACCATAGCTAAAACTTGTCCACCATAGCTAGAACTTTTCCAACAATGCTCAAACTTGTTCACCACAACTAAAAAGTTTCCAATAAAGCTTAAACTTGTCCACCGTAGCTAAAATTGTCTAGCAATGCTAAAACTTGTCCACCATAGCTTAAAAATTTCTACCATTGATAAAACTTGTCCAAACGTTCTAAACTTTTCCAACATAACTAAAACTTATTCAACAGTGCTAAAATTTTTCTATTATAGCTAAAACTTGTCCAAGATATCTAACACTTTTCCACCATAGCAAAAACCTTTCCAATAGAGCTAAAACTTATCAACCGTAGCTAAACTTGTCAAGGAGAGCTAAAACTTGTCCACCATAGGTAAAACTTGTCCCCCATAGCTAAAATTAGTCCACCATAGCTAAAAACTTGTCCACCATAGCTAAAAGTTTTCCAACAATGCTAAAACTTGTTCACCACAACTAAAAAGTTTCCAATAAAGCTTAAACTTGTCCACCGTAGCTAAAATTTGGCTAGCAATGCTAAAACTTATCCACTATAGCTACAAAATTTCTACCATTGATAAAACTTGTCCAAACGTTCTAAAACTTTTCCAACATAACTAAAACTTATTCAACAGTGCTAAAATTTTTCTATTATAGCTAAAACTTGTCCAAGATATCTAACACTTTTCCACCATAGCAAAAACCTTTCCAATAGAGCTAAAACTTATCAACCGTAGCTAAAACTTGTCAAGGAGAGCTAAAACTTGTCCACCATAGGTAAAACTTGTCCCCCATAGCTAAAACTTATCCACCATAGTTAAAATTAGTCCACCATAGCTAAAACTTGTCCACCAGTGCTTAAACTTGTCCAATAGGGCTAAACCTTATCCGCTATAGCTACATTTTGTCCACCATATCTAAAACTTGTCCACCATAACTAAAACTTATCCAATAAAGCTAAAACTTGTCCACTATAGCTAAAAAATTCCCAAGAATGCTGAAACTTGTCAACTATCGCTAAATATTTTCCACCATTGCTAAAACTTGTCCAAAAGTTCTAAATCTTTTTCAGCAGTTCTAAAACTTGTCCAAGATAACTATAATATGTCCAACACTAGCTAAAACTTGTCCACCATAGCTAAAACTTGTGCACCATAGCTAAAACTTTTCCACCATTGATAAAACTTAGCCAACAGTTTTAAAACATGTCCAACATAAGTAAAACTTGTCCAACAGTGTTAAAACTTTTCTACCATAGCTAAAACTTGTCCAAGACAGCTAAAACTTTTTCAAGACAGCTAAAAGTTTTCCACCATAGCTAAAACTTGTCCACCATAGCTAGAACTTTTCCAACAATGCTCAAACTTGTTCACCACAACAAAAAAGTTTCCAATAAAGCTTAAACTTGTCCACCGTAGCTAAAATTTGTCTAGCAATGCTAAAACTTGTCCACCATAGCTTAAAAATTTCTACCATTGATAAAACTTGTCCAAACGTTCTAAAACTTTTCCAACATAACTAAAACTTATTCAACAGTGCTAAAATTTTTCTATTATAGCTAAACTTGTCCAAGATATCTAACACTTTTCCACCATAGCAAAAACCTTTCCAATAGAGCTAAAACTTATCAACCGTAGCTAAAACTTGTCAAGGAGAGCTAAAACTTGTCCACCATAGGTAAAACTTGTCCCCCATAGCTAAAATTAGTCCACCATAGCTAAAAACTTGTCCACCATAGCTAAAAGTTTTCCAACAATGCTAAAACTTGTTCACCACAACTAAAAGTTTCCAATAAAGCTTAAACTTGTCCACCGTAGCTAAAATTTGGCTAGCAATGCTAAAACTTATCCACTATAGCTACAAAATTTCTACCATTGATAAAACTTGTCCAAACGTTCTAAAACTTTTCCAACATAACTAAAACTTATTCAACAGTGCTAAAATTTTTCTATATAGCTAAAACTTGTCCAAGATATCTAACACTTTTCCACCATAGCAAAAACCTTTCCAATAGAGCTAAAACTTATCAACCGTAGCTAAAACTTGTCAAGGAGAGCTAAAACTTGTCCACCATAGGTAAAACTTGTCCCCCATAGCTAAAATTAGTCCACCATAGCTAAAAACTTGTCCACCATAGCTAAAAGTTTTCCAACAATGCTAAAACTGTTCACCACAACTAAAAAAGTTTCCAATAAAGCTTAAACTTGTCCACCGTAGCTAAAATTTGCTAGCAATGCTAAAACTTATCCACTATAGCTACAAAATTTTACCATTGATAAAACTGTCCAAACGTTCTAAAACTTCTCCAACATAACTAAAACTTATTCAACAGTGCTAAAATTTTTCTATTATAGCTAAAACTTGTCCAAGATATCTAACACTTTTCCACCATAGCAAAAACCTTTCCAATAGAGCTAAACTTTTCAACCGTAGCTAAAACTTGTCCACCATAGGTAAAACTTGTCCCCCATAGCTAAAATTAGTCCACCATAGCTAAAAACTTGTACACCAGTGCTAAAAGTTTTCCACCATAGCTAAAACTTATCTTAGATAGCTAAAACTTGTCCAATAGATCTAAAACTTTTCTAAAATAACTAAAATTTGTCCAAACAGTGCTAAAACTTTTCCACAATAGCTAAACTTGTCCAAGAGAGTTGAAACTTGTCCACCATAGGTTAAACTTTTCCACCATAGCTAAAACTTCTCCACTAGTGCTAAAACTTGTCCACCTGTTCTAAAACTTGTCCAATAGGGTTAAACCTGATCCGCTATAGCTACATTTTGTCCACCATATCTAAAACTTGTCCACCATAGCTAAAACTTGTCCACCATAGTTAAAATTTGTCCAACAATGCTAAAACTTGTTCACCCACAACTACAAAATTTCCAATAGAGCTAAAATTTGTCCACCAATGCTAAAACTTCTCCACCATAGCTAAAAAGCTTCCACCATTGATAAAACTTGTCTAAACGTTCTAAAACTTTTCCAGCATAACTAAAACTTGTCCAACAATGCTAAAAATTTTCCACCATAGCAAAAACTTGTCAAAGAGAGCTAAAACTTTTCCACCATAGGAAAAACTTGGCAAATATAGTTAAAACTTTTCCAAGAGAGCTAAAATTTGTCCAAAAGAGCTAAAACTTGTCCAACAGAGCTAAAATTTGTCCACCATAGGTAAAACTTATCCACCATAGTTAAAATTAGTCCACCATAGCTAAAACTTGTCCACCAGTGCTTAAACTTGTCCAATAGGGCTAAACCTTATCCGCTATAGCTACATTTTGTCCACCATATCTAAAACTTGTCCACCATAACTAAAACTTATCCAATAAAGCTAAAACTTGTCCACTATAGCTAAAAAATTCCCAAGAATGCTGAAACTTGTCAACTATCGCTAAATATTTTCCACCATTGCTAAAACTTGTCCAAAAGTTCTAAATCTTTTTCAGCAGTTCTAAAACTTGTCCAAGATAACTATAATTTGTCCAAACTAGCTAAAACTTGCACTAGCTAAAACTTGTCCACCATAGCTAAAACTTGTGCACCATAGCTAAAACTTTTCCACCATTGATAAAACTTAGCCAACAGTTTTAAAACATGTCCAACATAAGTAAAACTTGTCCAACAGTGTTAAAACTTTTCTACCATAGCTAAAACTTGTCCAAGACAGCTAAAACTTTTCAAGACAGCTAAAAGTTTTCCACCATAGCTAAAACTTGTCCACCATAGCTAGAACTTTTCCAACAATGCTCAACTTGTTCACCACAACTAAAAAGTTTCCAATAAAGCTTAAACTTGTCCACCGTAGCTAAAATTTGTCTAGCAATGCTAAAACTTGTCCACCATAGCTTAAAAATTTCTACCATTGATAAAACTTGTCCAAACGTTCTAAAACTTTTCCAACATAACTAAAACTTATTCAATAGTGCTAAAATTTTTCTATTATAGCTAAAACTTGTCCTATCTAACACTTTTCCACCATAGCAAAAACCTTTCCAATAGAGCTAAAACTTATCAACCGTAGCTAAAACTTGTCAAGGAGAGCTAAAACTTGTCCACCATAGGTAAAACTTGTCCCCCATAGCTAAAATTAGTCCACCATAGCTAAAAAACTTGTCCACCATAGCTAAAGTTTTCCAACAATGCTAAAACTTGTTCACCACAACTAAAAAGTTTCCAATAAAGCTTAAACTTGTCCACCGTAGCTAAAATTTGGCTAGCAATGCTAAAACTTATCCACTATAGCTACAAAATTTCTACCATTGATAAAACTTGTCCAAACGTTCTAAAACTTTTCCAACATAACTAAAACTTATTCAACAGTGCTAAAATTTTTCTATTATAGCTAAAACTTGTCCAAGATATCTAACACTTTTCCACCATAGCAAAAACCTTTCCAATAGAGCTAAAACTTATCAACCGTAGCTAAAACTTGTCAAGGAGAGCTAAAACTTGTCCACCATAGGTAAAACTTGTCCCCCATAGCTAAAATTAGTCCACCATAGCTAAAAACTTGTCCACCATAGCTAAAAGTTTTCCAACAATGCTAAAACTTGTTCACCACAACTAAAAAGTTTCCAATAAAGCTTAAACTTGTCCACCGTAGCTAAAATTGTCTAGCAATGCTAAAACTTATCCACTATAGCTACAAAATTTCTACCATTGATAAAACTTGTCCAAACGTTCTAAAACTTCTCCAACATAACTAAAACTTATTCAACAGTGCTAAAAATTTTCTATTATAGCTAAAACTTGTCCAAGATATCTAACACTTTTCCACCATAGCAAAAACCTTTCCAATAGAGCTAAAACTTTTCAACCGTAGCTAAAACTTGTCCACCATAGGTAAAACTTGTCCCCCATAGCTAAAATTAGTCCACCATAGCTAAAAACTTGTACACCAGTGCTAAAAGTTTTCCACCATAGCTAAAACTTATCTTAGATAGCTAAAACTTGTCCAATAGATCTAAAACTTTTCTAAAATAACTAAAATTTGTCCAACAGTGCTAAAACTTTTCCACAATAGCTAAAACTTGTCCAAGAGAGTTGAAACTTGTCCACCATAGGTTAAACTTTTCCACCATAGCTAAAACTTCTCCACTAGTGCTAAAACTTGTCCACCTGTTCTAAAACTTGTCCAATA
>FPAK01000092.1:0-15505 GCA_900116095.1 Euclidium syriacum | reverse complement strand
GCCTCTAAACGTCGAAATTTGGGGTCGAAGGCGAACCCGATGGGTCTCTAGACCAATCGGCACGTCGTAGGGCTCTGAGAGAGCTTTCCGAAAAGGTATGGTGGGTCGAACGGTTCCACACGGTTCTGAAGTTACGACGTTTTGAAGACAAACTGGAGGTAAACGAAAAAAACAAAAAGAGGGGGGCCCGGAAATGCCTCTAAACGTCGAAATTTGGGGTCGAAGGCGAACCCGATGGGTCTCTAGACCATCGGCGCGTCGTAGGGCTCTGAGAGAGCTTTCCGAAAAGGTATGGTGGGTCGAACGGTTCCACACGGTTCTGAAGTTACGACGTTTTGAAGACAAACTGGAGGTAAACGAAAAAAAAAAAAGAGGGGTGCAACACGAGGACTTCCCAGGAGGTCACCCATCCTAGTACTACTCTCGCCCAAGCACGCTTAACTGCGGAGTTCTGATGGGATCCGGTGCATTAGTGCTGGTATGATCGCACCCGTTGGTAGATGCCGAGCAATCGCATATATGCTCTTTATCCGTGGGGCCCAATCGATACGAGGGGTCCACTCGACATGTCGGCCGCTCTTTTGTTGTTTCGGGATCAGACAAGATGCACACGTCCGAGACGACGTGCCGGTTTGCTGCCGGCCCGTAAAAGGGCCCGGAAATGCCTCTAAACGTCGAAATTTGGGGTCGAAGGCGAACCCGATGGGTCTCTAGACCAATCGGCGCGTCGTAGGGCTCTGAGAGAGCTTTCCGAAAAGGTATGGTGGGTCGAACGGTTCCACACGGTTCTGAAGTTACGACGTTTTGAAGACAAACTGGAGGTAAACGAGCTAAAAAAAAAAGAGGGGTGCAACACGAGGACTTCCCAGGAGGTCACCCATCCTAGTACTACTCTCGCCCAAGCACGCTTAACTGCGGAGTTCTGATGGGATCCGGTGCATTAGTGCTGGTATGATCGCACCCGTTGGTAGATGCCGAGCAATCGCATATATGCTCTTTATCCGTGGGGCCCAATCGATACGAGGGGTCCACTCGACATGTCGGCCGCTCTTTTGTTGTTTCGGGATCAGACAAGATGCACACGTCCGAGACGACGTGCCGGTTTGCTGCCGGCCCGTAAAAGGGCCCGGAAATGCCTCTAAACGTCGAAATTTGGGGTCGAAGGCGAACCCGATGGGTCTCTAGACCAATCGGCGCGTCGTAGGGCTCTGAGAGAGCTTTCCGAAAAGGTATGGTGGGTCGAACGGTTCCACACGGTTCTGAAGTTACGACGTTTTGAAGACAAACTGGAGGTAAACGAAAAAAACAAAAAGAGGGGTGCAACACGAGGACTTCCCAGGAGGTCACCCATCCTAGTACTACTCTCGCCCAAGCACGCTTAACTGCGGAGTTCTGATGGGATCCGGTGCATTAGTGCTGGTATGATCGCACCCGTTGGTAGATGCCGAGCAATCGCATATATGCTCTTTATCCGTGGGGCCCAATCGATACGAGGGGTCCACTCGACATGTCGGCCGCTCTTTTGTTGTTTCGGGATCAGACAAGATGCACACGTCCGAGACGACGTGCCGGTTTGCTGCCGGCCCGTAAAAGGGCCCGGAAATGCCTCTAAACGTCGAAATTTGGGGTCGAAGGCGAACCCGATGGGTCTCTAGACCAATCGGCGCGTCGTAGGGCTCTGAGAGAGCTTTCCGAAAAGGTATGGTGGGTCGAACGGTTCCACACGGTTCTGAAGTTACGACGTTTTGAAGACAAACTGGAGGTAAACGAAAAAAACAAAAAGAGGGGTGCAACACGAGGACTTCCCAGGAGGTCACCCATCCTAGTACTACTCTCGCCCAAGCACGCTTAACTGCGGAGTTCTGATGGGATCCGGTGCATTAGTGCTGGTATGATCGCACCCGTTGGTAGATGCCGAGCAATCGCATATATGCTCTTTATCCGTGGGGCCCAATCGATACGAGGGGTCCACTCGACATGTCGGCCGCTCTTTTGTTGTTTCGGGATCAGACAAGATGCACACGTCCGAGACGACGTGCCGGTTTGCTGCCGGCCCGTAAAAGGGCCCGGAAATGCCTCTAAACGTCGAAATTTGGGGTCGAAGGCGAACCCGATGGGTCTCTAGACCAATCGGCGCGTCGTAGGGCTCTGAGAGAGCTTTCCGAAAAGGTATGGTGGGTCGAACGGTTCCACACGGTTCTGAAGTTACGACGTTTTGAAGACAAACTGGAGGTAAACGAAAAAAACAAAAAGAGGGGTGCAACACGAGGACTTCCCAGGAGGTCACCCATCCTAGTACTACTCTCGCCCAAGCACGCTTAACTGCGGAGTTCTGATGGGATCCGGTGCATTAGTGCTGGTATGATCGCACCCGTTGGTAGATGCCGAGCAATCGCATATATGCTCTTTATCCGTGGGGCCCAATCGATACGAGGGGTCCACTCGACATGTCGGCCGCTCTTTTGTTGTTTCGGGATCAGACAAGATGCACACGTCCGAGACGACGTGCCGGTTTGCTGCCGGCCCGTAAAAGGGCCCGGAAATGCCTCTAAACGTCGAAATTTGGGGTCGAAGGCGAACCCGATGGGTCTCTAGACCAATCGGCGCGTCGTAGGGCTCTGAGAGAGCTTTCCGAAAAGGTATGGTGGGTCGAACGGTTCCACACGGTTCTGAAGTTACGACGTTTTGAAGACAAACTGGAGGTAAACGAAAAAAACAAAAAGAGGGGTGCAACACGAGGACTTCCCAGGAGGTCACCCATCCTAGTACTACTCTCGCCCAAGCACGCTTAACTGCGGAGTTCTGATGGGATCCGGTGCATTAGTGCTGGTATGATCGCACCCGTTGGTAGATGCCGAGCAATCGCATATATGCTCTTTATCCGTGGGGCCCAATCGATACGAGGGGTCCACTCGACATGTCGGCCGCTCTTTTGTTGTTTCGGGATCAGACAAGATGCACACGTCCGAGACGACGTGCCGGTTTGCTGCCGGCCCGTAAAAGGGCCCGGAAATGCCTCTAAACGTCGAAATTTGGGGTCGAAGGCGAACCCGATGGGTCTCTAGACCAATCGGCGCGTCGTAGGGCTCTGAGAGAGCTTTCCGAAAAGGTATGGTGGGTCGAACGGTTCCACACGGTTCTGAAGTTACGACGTTTTGAAGACAAACTGGAGGTAAACGAAACTAAAACGAAAAAAAAAAAGAGGGGTGCAACACGAGGACTTCCCAGGAGGTCACCCATCCTAGTACTACTCTCGCCCAAGCACGCTTAACTGCGGAGTTCTGATGGGATCCGGTGCATTAGTGCTGGTATGATCGCACCCGTTGGTAGATGCCGAGCAATCGCATATATGCTCTTTATCCGTGGGGCCCAATCGATACGAGGGGTCCACTCGACATGTCGGCCGCTCTTTTGTTGTTTCGGGATCAGACAAGATGCACACGTCCGAGACGACGTGCCGGTTTGCTGCCGGCCCGTAAAAGGGCCCGGAAATGCCTCTAAACGTCGAAATTTGGGGTCGAAGGCGAACCCGATGGGTCTCTAGACCAATCGGCGCGTCGTAGGGCTCTGAGAGAGCTTTCCGAAAAGGTATGGTGGGTCGAACGGTTCCACACGGTTCTGAAGTTACGACGTTTTGAAGACAAACTGGAGGTAAACGAAAAAAAAAAAAGAGGGGTGCAACACGAGGACTTCCCAGGAGGTCACCCATCCTAGTACTACTCTCGCCCAAGCACGCTTAACTGCGGAGTTCTGATGGGATCCGGTGCATTAGTGCTGGTATGATCGCACCCGTTGGTAGATGCCGAGCAATCGCATATATGCTCTTTATCCGTGGGGCCCAATCGATACGAGGGGTCCACTCGACATGTCGGCCGCTCTTTTGTTGTTTCGGGATCAGACAAGATGCACACGTCCGAGACGACGTGCCGGTTTGCTGCCGGCCCGTAAAAGGGCCCGGAAATGCCTCTAAACGTCGAAATTTGGGGTCGAAGGCGAACCCGATGGGTCTCTAGACCAATCGGCGCGTCGTAGGGCTCTGAGAGAGCTTTCCGAAAAGGTATGGTGGGTCGAACGGTTCCACACGGTTCTGAAGTTACGACGTTTTGAAGACAAACTGGAGGTAAACGAAAAAAAAAAAAGAGGGGTGCAACACGAGGACTTCCCAGGAGGTCACCCATCCTAGTACTACTCTCGCCCAAGCACGCTTAACTGCGGAGTTCTGATGGGATCCGGTGCATTAGTGCTGGTATGATCGCACCCGTTGGTAGATGCCGAGCAATCGCATATATGCTCTTTATCCGTGGGGCCCAATCGATACGAGGGGTCCACTCGACATGTCGGCCGCTCTTTTGTTGTTTCGGGATCAGACAAGATGCACACGTCCGAGACGACGTGCCGGTTTGCTGCCGGCCCGTAAAAGGGCCCGGAAATGCCTCTAAACGTCGAAATTTGGGGTCGAAGGCGAACCCGATGGGTCTCTAGACCAATCGGCGCGTCGTAGGGCTCTGAGAGAGCTTTCCGAAAAGGTATGGTGGGTCGAACGGTTCCACACGGTTCTGAAGTTACGACGTTTTGAAGACAAACTGGAGGTAAACGAAAAAAAAAAAAGAGGGGTGCAACACGAGGACTTCCCAGGAGGTCACCCATCCTAGTACTACTCTCGCCCAAGCACGCTTAACTGCGGAGTTCTGATGGGATCCGGTGCATTAGTGCTGGTATGATCGCACCCGTTGGTAGATGCCGAGCAATCGCATATATGCTCTTTATCCGTGGGGCCCAATCGATACGAGGGGTCCACTCGACATGTCGGCCGCTCTTTTGTTGTTTCGGGATCAGACAAGATGCACACGTCCGAGACGACGTGCCGGTTTGCTGCCGGCCCGTAAAAGGGCCCGGAAATGCCTCTAAACGTCGAAATTTGGGGTCGAAGGCGAACCCGATGGGTCTCTAGACCAATCGGCGCGTCGTAGGGCTCTGAGAGAGCTTTCCGAAAAGGTATGGTGGGTCGAACGGTTCCACACGGTTCTGAAGTTACGACGTTTTGAAGACAAACTGGAGGTAAACGAAAAAAACAAAAAGAGGGGTGCAACACGAGGACTTCCCAGGAGGTCACCCATCCTAGTACTACTCTCGCCCAAGCACGCTTAACTGCGGAGTTCTGATGGGATCCGGTGCATTAGTGCTGGTATGATCGCACCCGTTGGTAGATGCCGAGCAATCGCATATATGCTCTTTATCCGTGGGGCCCAATCGATACGAGGGGTCCACTCGACATGTCGGCCGCTCTTTTGTTGTTTCGGGATCAGACAAGATGCACACGTCCGAGACGACGTGCCGGTTTGCTGCCGGCCCGTAAAAGGGCCCGGAAATGCCTCTAAACGTCGAAATTTGGGGTCGAAGGCGAACCCGATGGGTCTCTAGACCAATCGGCGCGTCGTAGGGCTCTGAGAGAGCTTTCCGAAAAGGTATGGTGGGTCGAACGGTTCCACACGGTTCTGAAGTTACGACGTTTTGAAGACAAACTGGAGGTAAACGAAAAAAACAAAAAGAGGGGTGCAACACGAGGACTTCCCAGGAGGTCACCCATCCTAGTACTACTCTCGCCCAAGCACGCTTAACTGCGGAGTTCTGATGGGATCCGGTGCATTAGTGCTGGTATGATCGCACCCGTTGGTAGATGCCGAGCAATCGCATATATGCTCTTTATCCGTGGGGCCCAATCGATACGAGGGGTCCACTCGACATGTCGGCCGCTCTTTTGTTGTTTCGGGATCAGACAAGATGCACACGTCCGAGACGACGTGCCGGTTTGCTGCCGGCCCGTAAAAGGGCCCGGAAATGCCTCTAAACGTCGAAATTTGGGGTCGAAGGCGAACCCGATGGGTCTCTAGACCAATCGGCGCGTCGTAGGGCTCTGAGAGAGCTTTCCGAAAAGGTATGGTGGGTCGAACGGTTCCACACGGTTCTGAAGTTACGACGTTTTGAAGAC
The DNA here is from genome assembly GCA_900116095.1 of Euclidium syriacum. Classification (NCBI taxonomy): domain Eukaryota; kingdom Viridiplantae; phylum Streptophyta; class Magnoliopsida; order Brassicales; family Brassicaceae; genus Euclidium; species Euclidium syriacum. The sequence continues at coordinate 9,516 of FPAK01000092.1, read as the reverse complement.
AAACTGGAGGTAAACGAAAAAAACAAAAAGAGGGGTGCAACACGAGGACTTCCCAGGAGGTCACCCATCCTAGTACTACTCTCGCCCAAGCACGCTTAACTGCGGAGTTCTGATGGGATCCGGTGCATTAGTGCTGGTATGATCGCACCCGTTGGTAGATGCCGAGCAATCGCATATATGCTCTTTATCCGTGGGGCCCAATCGATACGAGGGGTCCACTCGACATGTCGGCCGCTCTTTTGTTGTTTCGGGATCAGACAAGATGCACACGTCCGAGACGACGTGCCGGTTTGCTGCCGGCCCGTAAAAGGGCCCGGAAATGCCTCTAAACGTCGAAATTTGGGGTCGAAGGCGAACCCGATGGGTCTCTAGACCAATCGGCGCGTCGTAGGGCTCTGAGAGAGCTTTCCGAAAAGGTATGGTGGGTCGAACGGTTCCACACGGTTCTGAAGTTACGACGTTTTGAAGACAAACTGGAGACGATAAACGGAGCAAAAAAAAAGAGGGGTGCAACACGAGGACTTCCCAGGAGGTCACCCATCCTAGTACTACTCTCGCCCAAGCACGCTTAACTGCGGAGTTCTGATGGGATCCGGTGCATTAGTGCTGGTATGATCGCACCCGTTGGTAGATGCCGAGCAATCGCATATATGCTCTTTATCCGTGGGGCCCAATCGATACGAGGGGTCCACTCGACATGTCGGCCGCTCTTTTGTTGTTTCGGGATCAGACAAGATGCACACGTCCGAGACGACGTGCCGGTTTGCTGCCGGCCCGTAAAAGGGCCCGGAAATGCCTCTAAACGTCGAAATTTGGGGTCGAAGGCGAACCCGATGGGTCTCTAGACCAATCGGCGCGTCGTAGGGCTCTGAGAGAGCTTTCCGAAAAGGTATGGTGGGTCGAACGGTTCCACACGGTTCTGAAGTTACGACGTTTTGAAGACAAACTGGAGGTAAACGAAAAAAAAAAAAGAGGGGTGCAACACGAGGACTTCCCAGGAGGTCACCCATCCTAGTACTACTCTCGCCCAAGCACGCTTAACTGCGGAGTTCTGATGGGATCCGGTGCATTAGTGCTGGTATGATCGCACCCGTTGGTAGATGCCGAGCAATCGCATATATGCTCTTTATCCGTGGGGCCCAATCGATACGAGGGGTCCACTCGACATGTCGGCCGCTCTTTTGTTGTTTCGGGATCAGACAAGATGCACACGTCCGAGACGACGTGCCGGTTTGCTGCCGGCCCGTAAAAGGGCCCGGAAATGCCTCTAAACGTCGAAATTTGGGGTCGAAGGCGAACCCGATGGGTCTCTAGACCAATCGGCGCGTCGTAGGGCTCTGAGAGAGCTTTCCGAAAAGGTATGGTGGGTCGAACGGTTCCACACGGTTCTGAAGTTACGACGTTTTGAAGACAAACTGGAGGTAAACGGAGCAAAAAAAAAAGAGGGGTGCAACACGAGGACTTCCCAGGAGGTCACCCATCCTAGTACTACTCTCGCCCAAGCACGCTTAACTGCGGAGTTCTGATGGGATCCGGTGCATTAGTGCTGGTATGATCGCACCCGTTGGTAGATGCCGAGCAATCGCATATATGCTCTTTATCCGTGGGGCCCAATCGATACGAGGGGTCCACTCGACATGTCGGCCGCTCTTTTGTTGTTTCGGGATCAGACAAGATGCACACGTCCGAGACGACGTGCCGGTTTGCTGCCGGCCCGTAAAAGGGCCCGGAAATGCCTCTAAACGTCGAAATTTGGGGTCGAAGGCGAACCCGATGGGTCTCTAGACCAATCGGCGCGTCGTAGGGCTCTGAGAGAGCTTTCCGAAAAGGTATGGTGGGTCGAACGGTTCCACACGGTTCTGAAGTTACGACGTTTTGAAGACAAACTGGAGGTAAACGAAAAAAACAAAAAGAGGGGTGCAACACGAGGACTTCCCAGGAGGTCACCCATCCTAGTACTACTCTCGCCCAAGCACGCTTAACTGCGGAGTTCTGATGGGATCCGGTGCATTAGTGCTGGTATGATCGCACCCGTTGGTAGATGCCGAGCAATCGCATATATGCTCTTTATCCGTGGGGCCCAATCGATACGAGGGGTCCACTCGACATGTCGGCCGCTCTTTTGTTGTTTCGGGATCAGACAAGATGCACACGTCCGAGACGACGTGCCGGTTTGCTGCCGGCCCGTAAAAGGGCCCGGAAATGCCTCTAAACGTCGAAATTTGGGGTCGAAGGCGAACCCGATGGGTCTCTAGACCAATCGGCGCGTCGTAGGGCTCTGAGAGAGCTTTCCGAAAAGGTATGGTGGGTCGAACGGTTCCACACGGTTCTGAAGTTACGACGTTTTGAAGACAAACTGGAGGTAAACGAAAAAAAAAAAAGAGGGGTGCAACACGAGGACTTCCCAGGAGGTCACCCATCCTAGTACTACTCTCGCCCAAGCACGCTTAACTGCGGAGTTCTGATGGGATCCGGTGCATTAGTGCTGGTATGATCGCACCCGTTGGTAGATGCCGAGCAATCGCATATATGCTCTTTATCCGTGGGGCCCAATCGATACGAGGGGTCCACTCGACATGTCGGCCGCTCTTTTGTTGTTTCGGGATCAGACAAGATGCACACGTCCGAGACGACGTGCCGGTTTGCTGCCGGCCCGTAAAAGGGCCCGGAAATGCCTCTAAACGTCGAAATTTGGGGTCGAAGGCGAACCCGATGGGTCTCTAGACCAATCGGCGCGTCGTAGGGCTCTGAGAGAGCTTTCCGAAAAGGTATGGTGGGTCGAACGGTTCCACACGGTTCTGAAGTTACGACGTTTTGAAGACAAACTGGAGGTAAACGAAAAAAACAAAAAGAGGGGTGCAACACGAGGACTTCCCAGGAGGTCACCCATCCTAGTACTACTCTCGCCCAAGCACGCTTAACTGCGGAGTTCTGATGGGATCCGGTGCATTAGTGCTGGTATGATCGCACCCGTTGGTAGATGCCGAGCAATCGCATATATGCTCTTTATCCGTGGGGCCCAATCGATACGAGGGGTCCACTCGACATGTCGGCCGCTCTTTTGTTGTTTCGGGATCAGACAAGATGCACACGTCCGAGACGACGTGCCGGTTTGCTGCCGGCCCGTAAAAGGGCCCGGAAATGCCTCTAAACGTCGAAATTTGGGGTCGAAGGCGAACCCGATGGGTCTCTAGACTCGCGCGGTAGGCTCGAGGAGTCCCGCGTCGTAGGGCTCTGAGAGAGCTTTCCGAAAAGGTATGGTGGGTCGAACGGTTCCACACGGTTCTGAAGTTACGACGTTTTGAAGACAAACTGGAGGTAAACGAAAAAAAAAAAAGAGGGGTGCAACACGAGGACTTCCCAGGAGGTCACCCATCCTAGTACTACTCTCGCCCAAGCACGCTTAACTGCGGAGTTCTGATGGGATCCGGTGCATTAGTGCTGGTATGATCGCACCCGTTGGTAGATGCCGAGCAATCGCATATATGCTCTTTATCCGTGGGGCCCAATCGATACGAGGGGTCCACTCGACATGTCGGCCGCTCTTTTGTTGTTTCGGGATCAGACAAGATGCACACGTCCGAGACGACGTGCCGGTTTGCTGCCGGCCCGTAAAAGGGCCCGGAAATGCCTCTAAACGTCGAAATTTGGGGTCGAAGGCGAACCCGATGGGTCTCTAGACCAATCGGCGCGTCGTAGGGCTCTGAGAGAGCTTTCCGAAAAGGTATGGTGGGTCGAACGGTTCCACACGGTTCTGAAGTTACGACGTTTTGAAGACAAACTGGAGCTAAACGGAGCTAAAAAAAAAAGAGGGGTGCAACACGAGGACTTCCCAGGAGGTCACCCATCCTAGTACTACTCTCGCCCAAGCACGCTTAACTGCGGAGTTCTGATGGGATCCGGTGCATTAGTGCTGGTATGATCGCACCCGTTGGTAGATGCCGAGCAATCGCATATATGCTCTTTATCCGTGGGGCCCAATCGATACGAGGGGTCCACTCGACATGTCGGCCGCTCTTTTGTTGTTTCGGGATCAGACAAGATGCACACGTCCGAGACGACGTGCCGGTTTGCTGCCGGCCCGTAAAAGGGCCCGGAAATGCCTCTAAACGTCGAAATTTGGGGTCGAAGGCGAACCCGATGGGTCTCTAGACCAATCGGCGCGTCGTAGGGCTCTGAGAGAGCTTTCCGAAAAGGTATGGTGGGTCGAACGGTTCCACACGGTTCTGAAGTTACGACGTTTTGAAGACAAACTGGAGGTAAACGAAAAAAACAAAAAGAGGGGTGCAACACGAGGACTTCCCAGGAGGTCACCCATCCTAGTACTACTCTCGCCCAAGCACGCTTAACTGCGGAGTTCTGATGGGATCCGGTGCATTAGTGCTGGTATGATCGCACCCGTTGGTAGATGCCGAGCAATCGCATATATGCTCTTTATCCGTGGGGCCCAATCGATACGAGGGGTCCACTCGACATGTCGGCCGCTCTTTTGTTGTTTCGGGATCAGACAAGATGCACACGTCCGAGACGACGTGCCGGTTTGCTGCCGGCCCGTAAAAGGGCCCGGAAATGCCTCTAAACGTCGAAATTTGGGGTCGAAGGCGAACCCGATGGGTCTCTAGACCAATCGGCGCGTCGTAGGGCTCTGAGAGAGCTTTCCGAAAAGGTATGGTGGGTCGAACGGTTCCACACGGTTCTGAAGTTACGACGTTTTGAAGACAAACTGGAGGTAAACGAAAAAAACAAAAAGAGGGGTGCAACACGAGGACTTCCCAGGAGGTCACCCATCCTAGTACTACTCTCGCCCAAGCACGCTTAACTGCGGAGTTCTGATGGGATCCGGTGCATTAGTGCTGGTATGATCGCACCCGTTGGTAGATGCCGAGCAATCGCATATATGCTCTTTATCCGTGGGGCCCAATCGATACGAGGGGTCCACTCGACATGTCGGCCGCTCTTTTGTTGTTTCGGGATCAGACAAGATGCACACGTCCGAGACGACGTGCCGGTTTGCTGCCGGCCCGTAAAAGGGCCCGGAAATGCCTCTAAACGTCGAAATTTGGGGTCGAAGGCGAACCCGATGGGTCTCTAGACCAATCGGCGCGTCGTAGGGCTCTGAGAGAGCTTTCCGAAAAGGTATGGTGGGTCGAACGGTTCCACACGGTTCTGAAGTTACGACGTTTTGAAGACAAACTGGAGGTAAACGAAAAAAACAAAAAGAGGGGTGCAACACGAGGACTTCCCAGGAGGTCACCCATCCTAGTACTACTCTCGCCCAAGCACGCTTAACTGCGGAGTTCTGATGGGATCCGGTGCATTAGTGCTGGTATGATCGCACCCGTTGGTAGATGCCGAGCAATCGCATATATGCTCTTTATCCGTGGGGCCCAATCGATACGAGGGGTCCACTCGACATGTCGGCCGCTCTTTTGTTGTTTCGGGATCAGACAAGATGCACACGTCCGAGACGACGTGCCGGTTTGCTGCCGGCCCGTAAAAGGGCCCGGAAATGCCTCTAAACGTCGAAATTTGGGGTCGAAGGCGAACCCGATGGGTCTCTAGACCAATCGGCGCGTCGTAGGGCTCTGAGAGAGCTTTCCGAAAAGGTATGGTGGTCGAACGGTTCCACACGGTTCTGAAGTTACGACGTTTTGAAGACTGAGGTCCGAAACTGGATTTCAACGACGGTTCTGAAGTTACGACGTTTTGAAGACAAACTGGAGGTAAACGAAAAAACAAAAAGAGGGGTGCAACACGAGGACTTCCCAGGAGGTCACCCATCCTAGTACTACTCTCGCCCAAGCACGCTTAACTGCGGAGTTCTGATGGGATCCGGTGCATTAGTGCTGGTATGATCGCACCCGTTGGTAGATGCCGAGCAATCGCATATATGCTCTTTATCCGTGGGGCCCAATCGATACGAGGGGTCCACTCGACATGTCGGCCGCTCTTTTGTTGTTTCGGGATCAGACAAGATGCACACGTCCGAGACGACGTGCCGGTTTGCTGCCGGCCCGTAAAAGGGCCCGGAAATGCCTCTAAACGTCGAAATTTGGGGTCGAAGGCGAACCCGATGGGTCTCTAGACCAATCGGCGCGTCGTAGGGCTCTGAGAGAGCTTTCCGAAAAGGTATGGTGGGTCGAACGGTTCCACACGGTTCTGAAGTTACGACGTTTTGAAGACAAACTGGAGGTAAACGGAGCTAAAAAAAAAAAGAGGGGTGCAACACGAGGACTTCCCAGGAGGTCACCCATCCTAGTACTACTCTCGCCCAAGCACGCTTAACTGCGGAGTTCTGATGGGATCCGGTGCATTAGTGCTGGTATGATCGCACCCGTTGGTAGATGCCGAGCAATCGCATATATGCTCTTTATCCGTGGGGCCCAATCGATACGAGGGGTCCACTCGACATGTCGGCCGCTCTTTTGTTGTTTCGGGATCAGACAAGATGCACACGTCCGAGACGACGTGCCGGTTTGCTGCCGGCCCGTAAAAGGGCCCGGAAATGCCTCTAAACGTCGAAATTTGGGGTCGAAGGCGAACCCGATGGGTCTCTAGACCAATCGGCGCGTCGTAGGGCTCTGAGAGAGCTTTCCGAAAAGGTATGGTGGGTCGAACGGTTCCACACGGTTCTGAAGTTACGACGTTTTGAAGACAAACTGGAGGTAAACGAAAAAAACAAAAAGAGGGGTGCAACACGAGGACTTCCCAGGAGGTCACCCATCCTAGTACTACTCTCGCCCAAGCACGCTTAACTGCGGAGTTCTGATGGGATCCGGTGCATTAGTGCTGGTATGATCGCACCCGTTGGTAGATGCCGAGCAATCGCATATATGCTCTTTATCCGTGGGGCCCAATCGATACGAGGGGTCCACTCGACATGTCGGCCGCTCTTTTGTTGTTTCGGGATCAGACAAGATGCACACGTCCGAGACGACGTGCCGGTTTGCTGCCGGCCCGTAAAAGGGCCCGGAAATGCCTCTAAACGTCGAAATTTGGGGTCGAAGGCGAACCCGATGGGTCTCTAGACCAATCGGCGCGTCGTAGGGCTCTGAGAGAGCTTTCCGAAAAGGTATGGTGGGTCGAACGGTTCCACACGGTTCTGAAGTTACGACGTTTTGAAGACAAACTGGAGGTAAACGAAAAAAAAAAAAGAGGGGTGCAACACGAGGACTTCCCAGGAGGTCACCCATCCTAGTACTACTCTCGCCCAAGCACGCTTAACTGCGGAGTTCTGATGGGATCCGGTGCATTAGTGCTGGTATGATCGCACCCGTTGGTAGATGCCGAGCAATCGCATATATGCTCTTTATCCGTGGGGCCCAATCGATACGAGGGGTCCACTCGACATGTCGGCCGCTCTTTTGTTGTTTCGGGATCAGACAAGATGCACACGTCCGAGACGACGTGCCGGTTTGCTGCCGGCCCGTAAAAGGGCCCGGAAATGCCTCTAAACGTCGAAATTTGGGGTCGAAGGCGAACCCGATGGGTCTCTAGACCAATCGGCACGTCGTAGGGCTCTGAGAGAGCTTTCCGAAAAGGTATGGTGGGTCGAACGGTTCCACACGGTTCTGAAGTTACGACGTTTTGAAGACAAACTGGAGGTAAACGAAAAAAACAAAAAGAGGGGGCCCGGAAATGCCTCTAAACGTCGAAATTTGGGTCGAAGGCGAACCCGATGGTCTCTAGACCAATCGGCACGTCGTAGGGCTCTGAGAGAGCTTTCCGAAAAGGTATGGTGGGTCGAACGGTTCCACACGGTTCTGAAGTTACGACGTTTTGAAGACAAACTGGAGGTAAACGAAAAAAACAAAAAGAGGGGTGCAACACGAGGACTTCCCAGGAGGTCACCCATCCTAGTACTACTCTCGCCCAAGCACGCTTAACTGCGGAGTTCTGATGGGATCCGGTGCATTAGTGCTGGTATGATCGCACCCGTTGGTAGATGCCGAGCAATCGCATATATGCTCTTTATCCGTGGGGCCCAATCGATACGAGGGGTCCACTCGACATGTCGGCCGCTCTTTTGTTGTTTCGGGATCAGACAAGATGCACACGTCCGAGACGACGTGCCGGTTTGCTGCCGGCCCGTAAAAGGGCCCGGAAATGCCTCTAAACGTCGAAATTTGGGGTCGAAGGCGAACCCGATGGGTCTCTAGACCAATCGGCGCGTCGTAGGGCTCTGAGAGAGCTTTCCGAAAAGGTATGGTGGGTCGAACGGTTCCACACGGTTCTGAAGTTACGACGTTTTGAAGACAAACTGGAGGTAAACGGAGCTAAAAAAAAAAGAGGGGTGCAACACGAGGACTTCCCAGGAGGTCACCCATCCTAGTACTACTCTCGCCCAAGCACGCTTAACTGCGGAGTTCTGATGGGATCCGGTGCATTAGTGCTGGTATGATCGCACCCGTTGGTAGATGCCGAGCAATCGCATATATGCTCTTTATCCGTGGGGCCCAATCGATACGAGGGGTCCACTCGACATGTCGGCCGCTCTTTTGTTGTTTCGGGATCAGACAAGATGCACACGTCCGAGACGACGTGCCGGTTTGCTGCCGGCCCGTAAAAGGGCCCGGAAATGCCTCTAAACGTCGAAATTTGGGGTCGAAGGCGAACCCGATGGGTCTCTAGACCAATCGGCGCGTCGTAGGGCTCTGAGAGAGCTTTCCGAAAAGGTATGGTGGGTCGAACGGTTCCACACGGTTCTGAAGTTACGACGTTTTGAAGACAAACTGGAGGTAAACGAAAAAAACAAAAAGAGGGGTGCAACACGAGGACTTCCCAGGAGGTCACCCATCCTAGTACTACTCTCGCCCAAGCACGCTTAACTGCGGAGTTCTGATGGGATCCGGTGCATTAGTGCTGGTATGATCGCACCCGTTGGTAGATGCCGAGCAATCGCATATATGCTCTTTATCCGTGGGGCCCAATCGATACGAGGGGTCCACTCGACATGTCGGCCGCTCTTTTGTTGTTTCGGGATCAGACAAGATGCACACGTCCGAGACGACGTGCCGGTTTGCTGCCGGCCGTAAAAGGGCCCGGAAATGCCTCTAAACGTCGAAATTTGGGGTCGAAGGCGAACCCGATGGGTCTCTAGACCAATCGGCGCGTCGTAGGGCTCTGAGAGAGCTTTCCGAAAAGGTATGGTGGGTCGAACGGTTCCACACGGTTCTGAAGTTACGACGTTTTGAAGACAAACTGGAGGTAAACGAAAAAAACAAAAAGAGGGTGCAACACGAGGACTTCCCAGGAGGTCACCCATCCTAGTACTACTCTCGCCCAAGCACGCTTAACTGCGGAGTTCTGATGGGATCCGGTGCATTAGTGCTGGTATGATCGCACCCGTTGGTAGATGCCGAGCAATCGCATATATGCTCTTTATCCGTGGGGCCCAATCGATACGAGGGTCCACTCGACATGTCGGCCGCTCTTTTGTTGTTTCGGGATCAGACAAAGATGCACACGTCCGAGACGACGTGCCGGTTTGCTGCCGGCCCGTAAAAGGCCCGGAAA
>FPAK01000018.1:3307305-3545832 GCA_900116095.1 Euclidium syriacum | reverse complement strand
GGGGGGTTATGTATTTATATATCCTTAATAGTCAGTCTTGTAAGCCATGGGCTAACCTCGGAAAAATGGAATATTTCCATTTTTCCAAGACTAGGGAATCTGTAATAAGATTTGATCTTATACTGTCTGAGCTTTAGACTTCGGCCTATGACGATGTTGTTTTATACCCCTCGCTTCGGACACTAAATTTGATCATTTTTTTCCGAGGTATCCTACGGTCATCTGAGCCGAGGGTTAATATTCCTGTTGTCGGGACTTATAACCTAATAAGTTATCAGGGGAGAGCTTGGCAGGGACCGAACTCTAATTATTGCCAAACTATCGATAAGGGGTAGAACCCCACCATCAACAGTAAGTCCCCCCTAGTTCGTCCGAGGATGTCTTCGGGCAGCGTTGGCGAATTTCTATTCTAAATAGCTTGTCAATAAATGAAGTTCAATATCAATTGATCTTCGTCTTCAATAGTCTTAGTTTTAATTCTCCAATATTATTCGTTCTTCAATTGGGCGGGAAAACACCGGACAACGAAAGGTCCATTCGTGCAAACTTCTTGGTTCTCGCAAGACCTTTCACCTCCCAAGTGACGTGTCACCTCGAAAACAAATGAAAATAAATGAGAAGAAAGGCACCTCCTCTCGTCTCAGGTGTTGGCTAATCAGACCCTTTCATTACTGTAAACGAAGCGTCCATCATCATTTGTGAGTTCTATAATACTGCTGATTGTTGATTAATTTCTCCCACAATCAGTTCTTCGCTCTCCGAGGTAACCTTCGATCTTCTTTCTCTGATTAATATCCTTTTATGCAATGTCCGGGAGAAACGACCTCGAGGTTTCAATTTCTGGGAATACTCGTCCCTGGCCAAATATCCCCGATGTTGGACCCTCTCTTTTCCCTAGATCTGAAATTGGGTCAATTAAAAGGAGAGCCTTAAACCCCGAAGAGATTGAAATTCTGGTTCCGAGGTCCGATCAGAGACCTTGGACCCCACCATCAGTTTACGTATGTCTCTACTTTGGTTTCCGATCCCGCAGTTAATGGTAAGCTACTGCGCCCGTCGAGGAACAGCGATGTCACAACTAACACCGAACTCTGTAAAAATCATCACCGGGCTTCTAGTGCTCGCAGCTCGGTGCAACGTTCGGTTAAATTCTCGGAAACTAGAAGAACTGACGAACCTTTCTGGAACTGGAAACCCAGATGGGACCTTCAAACTAAGCATCAAACCCAAGAAGAAAATCCTCATTGGATTTCGTACAGACGAAAAGTTATGGTTTCGAAGTTACTTCTGCGTCCGAATCAATGAAACTTCGGTTTACAGATCCGACGCCACAATCTTCCGAGATTGGAAGATTATAATTGGTAGAAACTAGGCCTTCTCTTTCTTTTCTTATTCCGATGCTAATCTTTCTTCGTTTCCCTTTTAGTTAAACCAAGCTGCTTTGGAGCACCTTCGCCGAACTTCTCTGAAGAATTCGAAAAAATTAAAGCAGAAGGAGAACTTCAGTGGGGCGATATACTTCCTTCTTAATTTTTTAGAGCTCTCTCTTGGGCCGGTACGTTTTCTTCGAACTTCCTAATTCTTTACCGAGCTCCTTCTTACTTTATGATTGATTTTCTGTAGGACGAGAAGACTGGGAAGGAACCGACTCTTTTCCTAGAATGAAAAGATCAAACCCCGAAGGAGCTTCCGGCAGAAATCGAAATCTTCTCCCGAGAAATAAACAAAGCTCTGAGGCCGTCAAAAAGCAGAATGCCAAGAACAAGAAGCTTATCTTGCCTATGAAGGATCATCATGCATTCAAGTTCGAATTTGATGGTGCGGACTTGCTTTTCAAGGATAAGAAGAGAAGCGTCGAGCTCTGCTGTGACAGTCTTATGGCTCAGGTCTGCTGTGAATCGGATACTCTGGAAGCCCTTTCTTGCTCACTTTTCAAGGTAACAACCAAGACGAATTTTTCTTTTCTTCAGAAACTTCTGCTAACGTTTTCCTTTTTTCTACTCCAGTCGGTGGGTTTCGTTGGCCAGGCGTTTATTTGGTACGAAAATAGGCTTGCACAATCCGATTTGAAGATCGATTCTCTTCAAGCCGAGAACGAAAATTTAGAGAAGAGGTCCTTTGACGCCGAGAAAGCTTTATTCGAGGCACAAAATGAAGTCGCAAATAAGGATAAACACTTGGGTAAAATGAAGGCACACTTTGACGAGGAAGAGTCGAGGATTTCCGATATTTTCAAGGAAAACTCTCGGCTAATCACTGAACTGGATGAGGTGAAACGTCAGGTAGTTGATATCTCAGAGGAACGGGATGTCAATAAAGCTATTTTGGACTCCAAGTGTCCCGAAAGCTACCAAAAGGGACAACGCGCAGCCATCGACATTTGTCGAAAGAAGTTAAACTACCTTCGCGGGTCTCTTGACTAGTATTCCGAAGCTTATTCTGATGCCTTCAGCAAAGCTAACGAATATGAACAGGCCGCGGCTGTTGCTATGAATCTTCGTCTTCTTCTTGACAAGGGACTTCCGATTCCAGAAGAGGATGTTGTTGTGGCCGAGAAGGAACGTGACCGACTGGCCAAGAAGGATGTTGTTGATTCCAGAGTTTCGAAATGAGGATTTTAATATTTAGATTAGTAATCCCTGTATTAAAACCTCAACTCGACTCTCTTTGTAAATATATTTCCTGGATGTTAAAATTCCTTTTTTATTTTTTTTTCTCATATAACTGGACTACTAATCTTTCAATCTCCATCCCAAATGTGACATCTCGGACGTTTAATGAAAGTTTCGTTTCTCGTATAATTAGATTTGTTTACTTGAAGTTTCACAAATTAATATTTCGAAACCCGGAAATAGCAAAACAAAATAGGACGCGCTTTCCCGATTTCTTTGCTTTAAAGTTTGACAATAAGTCCTACTTTATCAGACTAATTGTCAAACTTTTGCATTCGGTAAAGAATGTGTAAAATGTTTTTAATTTCGTACCCTTTAATCTCTCAGCCTTACTTTATCGTGCTCCAAGATTCTTTCACGCAATTTTTCTATTTTGGTCGAGAACGTGATCAAGGTTCCGACTTTGTATGAATCTCGGCATAATTGAGATGTAAACTGCGAGACTGAAACCGGGATTCATGGTGTTGTAGCTGAACCCTGTGTAAGTCTGCCTACGTATCCGAGTTGTGGATTTCTGTTGACTATCTCGGAAAATCCGAGAGATGAACGTTTTTTTTTTTTTTTTTTCCAGGGAAAAACTAAGCTCTTCCCTTTCGACCTTTCTTGGTTGTTCTTCCTAGGTACTGTTCCTGATGTACTATTATTTTTACCGGTTTTCATGATGATATTTTACGCTGTTTTGGAACATTTTTTGCATTTTATACAGGTTAAATGGAAGATTCCACATGTTGAAGTGTTTTGCACCAATTTAGAAGATTTGGAGCTAAAATGAAGAATTTTAATCCGAAGCCCGAGTCGACCGACTGGAAGGAAGGGTCGACCGACTCAGAGGCCGCTTTAGTAAAAAGGAAATTCTTCTTGGGCCTCTATTTCGAAACCCTAACTTCTAGAACTTCTTTGCCGACTCATGCATGACCTAGATGAGCTATATAATCAACTTTAAGCAGAGGAGAAGAGGAGAGACGACTTCCATCAAGCTTTTGAAGCGTTCAAGCATCTCTTTACCAAAAATCACCAAAAAGTTACTTAGATCTTGTTTTCAGGGAGCACCCTTGTGTGAAGGTTTTCTTGTGCCCCTGTTCTCTTGGTTTTACAGAGAAAGAGCCACGTTTTGCTCTGATCTCTTTTGATATTACTTTCTTATTGCAAACTCTTGATATTAATGATTATGATTGGTTTGTTTGCTATGTGTGAGTAGTTCTCTAGTTAGATCTAGGTTGTCAAAGATTTTATGGGTCATTAGGTGTACGAATTGTTGTTGAATTCGTGACTACTCTCTTCTTTAATATTAATTCATACAATATTTTTACTTGATCACTTAAAATATTGAATTTGAGGGTTTGTTGCATCATACATCCATTTTACATCAAGTTCGGAGCATGTTTTTTAGCAGGTGATCTCGTCCTTGTGCAAACGAGAGTTTGGCTTAGAAGGTCATGAACAATCAAATCCATTCTCAATGCATATGTTAGCTATATAGGTTGGAAAGCATCCTTTCTGATATGTTGGTTGATTCATAGTGCAATATGCAAAGAGATTTGGTATTGTATACATTGTCTTTTGTGTTTAAGAGTAGAGCAACATCTAATTTCGTGCATGACCCATATTACCCGCGATTTACCTAAGTCTAGCATTTTTAATCCATAAGTTACACAACTAGTTACCAGATAGATTGCATTATAATAGAATCGAAACTCGACATAATCTATGTGGGATCGATAACCTAATTTATACTATAATTGTAAACTGTGCACTTGCAGTTAGTTTTGGGTAAATAACTATTCACGCATCAGTTCCCTTTCGAAAAGTTCCGCCAAGATTTCAGTAACTGTTGGTTTCTTCTTGTTGACCGCGGTTAGTATGAGAGATTGACTTGGGGGTTCTTCTTGACTCCGTCGGAGTTTGTTTTCTGTTACGAAGCATCTCCGACCCATCTTTGGGTCACCTCTCGGACCGTGAAATATCATTTTGGAGTTGGGAATTTCAGGCACTGATGATAAGTAGATGGAACGGCTTCCATAGTGTATAACCACGAGTTCTGACGATCGCGTTATAAAGGGTGGCTCTTTCTACTACTTCGAACTTGACGATTTTTGTTACTCCTCCGGCTGATACTGGAAGTTTGATGGTTTCGACAGTTAAGACTGTTTCTCCTCCAAAAGCAGTTAGGTGTTTAACCCGGACTTTAATCTTCTGATCCTTACCTCCATCTTTTGCAGTGTGTCTAAAAATATGACATCCACCGAGCTTCCAGTGTCGACGAGTTTCCTTTGGATGTCGCAATCGCCTATCTGAAGTTTGATCTTCGGTGGTAAATGTCAGCTCTTTTTGAAAAGTGGAATTTCGTGGAACCTGATCCGCGTACAATCTAAAGATGCTTCGCTGAATTGATCGAACATAATCTTCACAGTTTGCGAGTCCTCTCATTATCATGTTAATCCTTTTCCTCTAGTTTGGGGGTGGTGAGGGCAGAACTTCTCTTTCTTCCGTATCTTCGCGGGAAGGTGGGTTTTCCTCATCTTCGCATGTTTTACGCTTCTCCTTTTCTCGCTCTTGTTCAAATCAGATGGCCATTAAATGATTCTTTAAGTTTCGGAAATCTTCGGTTTTGTGGCCCGGTCTCTTGTGATACTCGCACTAGGGGATGGTCGGATCGTCAGGATCTCGGGTGTATGTATACTTTTACTTATCCTTCCGAGATATATCATTTGGCAAGTTTGTTATGGAAAAGGTTATTTCTGACTTTGATTTATCCTTCCGAGGTTGATCCCTTTCTACTCGTCGCCCTTCTCCTTTCTCTTCTGGTTTCGTCGAGTTGGCATGATTCTCCTCGATACTTATGTGAGTATTTGCTCGGTGAAAATCATCGTTCATAGATTGGGGCCGATGAGCAAACAGTTCGTCCCAAAACCTCGATTGGTACCAAGTCGCCGCAATAAGTGCTCCAATTGTTAAGTCGTCATCGATACTTAGTCGCGAGTAAATCGCTTTAAATCTTTTAATGAAATCTCGGAGCGGCTCTTTTGGTCCTTGTTTTACTGCATAGAGGTTTGATGTCGTGGCATGTTGCTCTTGATGAAGCATGTACTGTTTGAAGAAAGCTTCGCGGAGTTTTGCGAAACAACTGATTGAATTGGGGGGCAGACTAGTAAACCAGGCTTGGGTATCTCCTCTCAAGCTCTCTAAGAAAAGTTTACATCTTCCCTCGTCTTCTTCACCTCTTTGGAACTCGGCTCGGCCAACTTTGACTAGAAAGGCCCTTATGTAGACTGCGGGGTCTCCGGTTCCGTCGTAGGTCGGGAGTCTTAGCTTCATTGAGTGGGACTCACGCTCGTGTGATGTTATGAGTGAACAGACTTCTTTCCGTTTCTGTTAGTAACTGATCGACTTTTGGAGTGATGATTGTTGTCTTGTGAACTAGCGATCGCATCTCCTCTAGTTCCCATTTCAAGATTGTGATCGATTGGTCGGCACTAGAGGTCTGAATTACATCATCCCTACTTCTCAAACTTTGGTGGGTAGTGGGCGTCCTGGGTTCTCTCGGGCTGGTCTGGTCATCCTCGAACGTTACCCGCTGAGGAGTGGTTTGTGAAGGTCTAACCGAAGTCGTTCTAAGAGTTTGGTTATGACTTTGGGCTCTCAAAGGTTGGAGTTCTTTTGATATGGTCGCGAGTTGGCCGATCAGACTTCGGTTAACTTGTTGTTGATGGTTAATTTGCTCTGCCAGCCAACTCTCACGCTGCTGCTGTGTTCTTATCATTGCTCGTTCGGGGGTCGTCACCTCTTCTATATTGGGAACTCGATTTGTTATCAGGCGTTCTTCTCCGTTATTTGACGATAGTATTCCCGCGGGTTGCTCGGCTTTCCGAGGGTCAGAACGAGGCGTTATTGACGTGCTTGGTAAAAACTGCGAGTTCCGGATCTCGGCTGTTGAAGCTTCGAGTATTGGATTAGTAGGAGTTATGAATCCTTGCTCGCCGAGTTGACTGGGTGTAGCCTGAAGGTAACTCAGTTCGCGGACTATGGGGTTGCGACTCTCAAATAGGGTCCTGGCCGATTCCCTAGCTAGATGATTGGTGTTCAGGACCGTATCTTCTTCATCGCTTACTTCTGCGACTTCGCCGTCTCGACGTTCGTCTATAGATGGCTATTCTATGTTCATCCTCCTGTTTTCCAAGGTCTCTTTGTTTTACTAAATAGAAGTCACCCCCCTACCTGGCGCGCCAAATGTTGATACTAGGTTCAACTTCTAATTATTTATAATTAGAGGGGTTCGTTTTTGGAAAAGTATAAAGTAAAAAAACAAAGAGAAACCTCGGAAAGAAAGACTTGTATTAATGATTTGTGTTACAAGGGTGTTAACTCGGGATGTCGAGTTAACTTTATCAAAGAGAAGTATTAAACCTAGGCAATCTAGTAATTCTTCTCCCCAATTCTGAATGAATGTTATTAGTGAGGGGGGGGGTATGTATTTATATATACTTAATTGTCGGTCTTGTAAGCCTATGGGCTAACCTCGGAAAAATGGAATATTTCCATTTTTCCAAGACTAGGGAATCTATGATAAGATTTGATCTTATACTGTTCGAGCTTTAGACTTCGGCTAAGGACGATGTTGTTTATACCCCCGCTTCGGACACTAAATTTGATCATTCTTCTCCGAGGTATCCCTCGGTCATCTGATGCGAGGGTTAATATTACTGTTGTCGGGACTTATAACCTAATAAGTTATCAAGGGAGAGTTCGGCAGGGACCGAAATCTAATTATTGTCAAACTATCGATAAGGGGTAGAACCCCACCATCAACAAGTTTAGCACATTCTTTCCAATCATCAAAGAAAGGGATGTCCTTTCCAAAGGAGAATTGAAAATAATGCAAAGAGGCCGAGGAACACGATTCCTGTTTTGGAACCTTATCCGAGCTTTTCTTGTTGGAAGCTAGAGGTACCGGTTTCAGAGAATCAGTGGAAGGAGTAAGCTTACTCACTTCAGGGGTTGAGGCCGAAGAAGCTAGTGCTCTGGAGGATGCAAGGACTATTTTGTTCTTATTAGAGGGCATGATCACATAATTCTCTTTCTCACCTCGGGGCTCAGAGGTGGTAACATTCGTGCTTCCTCCAGGATTTTGAGAATCCGCAACAGAAATTATTGTGGTTTGCTCCGAAGGTGAAGGCTTTAGAGTGGAAATTTTCTCGTCGCTTGACGAAATAATGATTGCTGCGTGGGTATGAATTGTTGAAGACGGAAGAGAAGCAGATGTTCCCTTGAAGAAATAAGGATTGCTGCGTCGGTATGAATTGTTGAAGACGGAAAAGAAGCAGGGGTTGATACTGAGGAATCTAACACGTCTGTTTTAACTTGGACCGGAGTTCTTCGCGGAGAAGCTTCGGTCGTTTCAGTTTTCCGTTTCTTTCTCCGCTGTTTTTCTCTAGAAGTTCCCAAAGGTGCTCGTTTGTAGGGGAGTAACTTCGGAGTGTTTTGTTCCGAAGAAATTGTTTGTATATCTGACGTCTTTTCCTCTTCGGCGTTTTGTTCCTGTGTTTGGAGGACAACTAGCTGGGGCCTGTAGACCTTGAGGTTTTTCAAGAAAGGATTGGACATTGTTTTTGAAAGATTAAAGAGCTTTGGAAAGGATTATGAAGTAATAAGAATTCCAGGAAGTCAGTATTTATAGAGCAAGATGCGTCTTTTCTTCTTCTTCATTCATTGCAACCCTTTAAAGACAAACACGTCATGAGAATAGTAAAGGAATTTGAGGATACCGAGAATTTAGCGCACGCATCAGTAGAGAGAGAAGGAATGTTCGAGATTTCCGAAGATAAAGATCGATTACAAGCCTCATTTATCAACAAGATATATTGTTCCGAAATTCGCCGACTCTTCCCTAGGTTATCCTCGGACGAACTGAGGGGGGGGGACTTACTGTTGATGGTGGGATTAGCACCCCTTATCAATAGTTTGGCGATAATTGAGATTCGGTCTATACTGATCTTTCCCTAATTACTGATTAGGTTATAAGTCCCTTCAATAGGATTAGAACCCTCGACTTAGATGATCAAGGAATACCTCGGTAAAGAATGATCGGATTTTAGTGTTCGAAGCGGGGGTATAAATTACTTCGTCCAAAGCCAAAGTCTAACCTCAGACATAATAAGATCAAATCTTATATTAGATTCCCTAATTTTGAAAAAACTAAATATTTTCATTTTTACGAGGTTAGCCCATGGGTTTAGATAACCGACCAATAAGATATATAAGTACATACCCCCCTTCACTAAAATCAATATTCAGAATCGGGGAGAATGATTGCTAGCAAACTTAAGCTTAATATTTCTCTTTGATAAAGTTAACTCGGCATTTCGAACTAACACCTTTGTAACCAAAATCAATAATAATACTTATTTTTTCCGATGAATCTTTTGTCTTTCTAATTACTTATTTTACTTCCAAAAACGAACACCTCTAAATACAAATAATTAGAAGGTGAACCGAGTATCAACACCAATGATTCGTCGGTTAATATTGAGGACATTTCTTCTGCAGAAAAGAAGAAAAGTCCAATTATGAACTTGTTGATCCTGGCCGATTCCCCAGCCATGGATGATAACTCGAAAACGGTCTCTGATCTAGCGGCGATTCATCTTGGCGGGAAAAAATGTAGAAAACGAAAGGTCCCTTCTGACGCCTGTGCTCAAATCTCGGAACTCTCAAAAAACCTTTCATCTTCTTTATGACCTTTCACTCTTACGCATCCCTTTGGTTGGTTAAAAAGCTTCGGATGTGTTTTTGCCGAAAGAGAAAAGAAACTAAACATTAATGAAATCTCGGTTCTCCCAATTTGGATTTGACAATGATGACGTGTTTTGCTTTATTGAGGATGTCGGTTGAGTTTCCACGATCTCCAAAGAATCGAAAATCCCTTTAAATAGCTGCTAAACCAGAAGGATTTTTTCTCTAGTTCTTAATCACTCTAGTCCCTTTAGTGAAAAAATTTCTCAAAATTTAAATCCTCTTTCCACAACTCTTTCTTAATTTTCTTCGAGATGTCGACTGATAAGCAAAACTCTCTTGGTTCCGACTCCCGAGAATAAAAACTGAACGGTCTTCATCGGGATATAGCGGATCTCAAAAGAAAATCTCTGAAGACCACCAATCCAATAATTCTAGGGTCAATATTGAGGACATTTCTTCTACAGAAAAGAAGAAAAGTCCAATTCCGACTTGTCGATCCCGACCGATTCCCCAGCCAGGATCGACAGCTTGGAACTCGTCTCTGATCTAGTGCGATGGGCGGGGAAGAGTCGTAAGAAGATTTTGGCGATTCTTCTTTTAAAGAAAGAGACATTGAGACGCTCCGATCTTCTGCTTGAAACCCATAAGATCTTGATATTCTGGTTCTGAAAAATGGTGACAGACCATGGAACCCTCCAGAAGGATTCATGTGTTTATACCTTCACTTCTTCATCGAAGCTTTTCTTTGGTTTTTGATTCCCTTTTTGATGGTTGAGTTTTGTAGACGCATGGGGATCGCTTTTACTCAATTCGGACCTGGCGCCATAAGGCACATGGTCGCCTTTCTGATTCAAGCTGGAAGAGCCAACATCGTCGTCCCCTGCTGTAAATTTACGGAGCTTGCCAAACTTGTGGATAACCGAAATGGTAGAACTTGGTATACCATGGTGAAGAATGCAAGTAAATTGGGTAGTAGTTTTACTTCTAATGTCGAGGTTATTAAGACGTGGTCGATTGACGGTACGTCAATCACAAAACTGATCATTTTCAAAGAACTTCCCGCAATATTCAAGCGAGAAATAGATTGGATCTACGCACTTAGCCCGTTAAAATTTTCGAAGATTCTTGTTGACTTTATTAACCTAGCTATGCAGCGTTAAGCTATCCTATAACTATATTACTTCATTTCTAATGTACTTTGTCATCATTTTAATCATAGTTGAGTTTTTCTTTAAGTTCCGAAGTCTCGGAGGCTGAATGTCACTCGGAAAAATCTCCCTCGGACTATTCTAAGAAGGCACTTGTCATAGCACTTCCCAGAGAGATCGAGGTCTCAAAAGCTGTCGAGGAGTGAAAATGACCATTCTGTTCATGGTACCTCGTATCAGAATATCACAGTTATGGAGAAGAAATGTGGAAAAACTATCGTCACATCTCAATCCCCAAATGTTAAATCTTCTAAATTTTCAAAGAAACGAGCAGCTCCTCCCACTATTGGAAGTCTTCTTTCAAAAAGGCAGAAAAATCAATTGGAGACCGAGGATGCTCCGTTTAAATTTGAATTCAACTCTTCGCAGCTCTTTTCGAAGGATGAGGAGAAATGTGTTGAGTTTTTCTGGAAGATAGCCGGCTGTGAATCTCTGAAACCGAAGGACAACTTTGTCGTAAAAGAGCATATAACTGCTCTTGCTAGAAGTGCTGTTCGGGTTTGCTATTTTAATCTTAGTTTTGCATCCTTCTGAACTTTATTTTTATATGAGTTTTCTCCTCTCTTTTTTTAGGAAGCGCGCAACACTTGTCTCATCGTCGCTGAATATGAATGTCTCTTGAGGACAACTCAGAAACTTTCTGACAAACTTCAGAAGAAGAATGAAAGGTTGGAGATTGATCGAACTTCCCTTTCTCATCAAGTTGAAGCAGTGAAGAAGGAAGCTCTCAAAGCTGGCTCTTCCTTAGCTCAAAATGTGAAATCGACAAAAAGGGAGGTATCCGAGAAAGTTCAGAGCAAATTGAACTCCATCCGAAAGATCGTCAAAATCCGGGAGGATGGACTAAAAAAGATTGCCAACCTAGGTCAATCTCAAGCTGTCCTCGGAGTGCTCAGTGATCTTTCTTTACATGGTGTGAACATCCCTGCCGACTTCTTGAAGCAAGTGGAGGAGGATGCAAGTGCAGCCGAGCAACAACTGAAGGATGTGTAAAGGGACAACCCTATTATCGAGTATGTAATCAAGATACCAATTTTTATTGTATGAATTTCGGCTAAATATAGTTGAGTTGTATGAACTTCTTGACTACAGAACCAAAATTTATTATTGATATTGTAGTTGAGCATCGTGAAAGGCTGCCTACGTACCGTCATAATGGTTCAAGCTACACGTAGTTTCGAAGTTTCCATTATTGTTGTCTATCTCAGCAATCTGAGATACCAACAATTTTTTTTTTTTTTGCTCATATTTGGAACCTTTTCAGTTTTAATGTTTCATCCCTAAGAGAAGATCAGGCTTTTTTGTCTCTTTGGAGACACTATTTGAGGCAGCTTCTAGGCTCTGCTTTATTGCCTCTTAGGGATCAATTAGTTACTTCTAGGAGAAGGGTTGGGGATTTACCTATAGATTCGTGGAACCAAATGAAAATCATCATGAAGAGAAGGTTTATACCTAGTCACTACCATAGGGAACTTCACCTTAAGCTTAGGAACCTATCTCAAGGATCTAGAACCGTAGAGAAGTATTTTAAGGAGATGGAAACCTTGTTGCTTAGGGCTGATATTCAAGAGGATAGTGAAGCCACTATGGCTAGGTTTATGGGCGGCCTCAATAGAGAAATTATGGATAGGCTAGAGGTTAATCATTATGTAGAACTAGAAGAGCTTCTCCATAAAGCCATAATGTTTGAGAAACAAATTAAGAGAAAGAACCCCAAACCCGGAGTTAGTTCAAATAGGTTTAGCCAATCTAAGGAGGATAAGTCTAGCAAAGATTAAAAGCCTTTTACTAAACCTAAGATAGAAGATTCGAAACTTAAGGGTATAGATATGGGTTTTAGCACCAAAACTAGGGAAATTCAGTGTTTTAAGTGTAAGAGTTTTGGTCACTACTCTAGGGAATGTACCAATAAGAGAACCATAGTTATTAGGACTAATGGTGAGGTAGAATCAGAAGATGACCATTCGGATGCTGAGTCTTTGGAAGAAAATGTAGACATGCCCCATGCTGGACAAATCTTAGTCACTAGGAGAACTATAAACTTAAAAACTAGGACAGAGAAGAATGAGCAAAGAGAGAACCTATTCCACACTCGCTGTCTAGTTAAGAGTAAGATATGTAGCTTAGTGATAGATGGGGGTAGCTGTACCAATGTAGCTAGTGAGATTATGGTAGAGAAGTTAGGACTTGAGATTATTAAGAGGTCTAAACCCTATAAGTTGCAATGGCTTAATGATGAGGGTGAGCTAGAAGTAGAGAACCAGGTCCTAGTTCCTTTGTCCATAGGAAAATATGAAGATGAGGTCTTGTGTGATGTTTTACCCATGGATGCTGGTCACATCTTGTTAGGTAGACCTTGGCAATCGGATAGAAGGGTTATTCATGATGGGTTTACTAATAGGTACTCATTTGAGTTTAAGGGAAAGAAACATATTTTAGTACCTTTATCCCCACAAGAGGTTCATTTAGATCAAATAGCTTTAAAGAAAAACAAAACCCAATCCGAATCCAAAAGCAAACCCCATGCCGATACCATCACCAAACCGCCAATCAAACCATCGGCTAAACAATCGACTAATCTTATGATTAAGTCCAACCCAGGGAGTCATTTACCACATCTACTCTTTGTGCTTAAAGAATGCTTTCATACTAACCAATCTATGCAGGACATGTCTAGCAAAATTCAACTTCTTTTGCAGGAATTTAAAGATGTGTTTCCGGAGGAGCAACCGCAAGGCTTACCACCAATCCGAGGAATTGAGCACCAAATTGACTTTCTACCAAGAGCATCTCTTCCAAAAAAACCAGCCTACAGAACCAATCACCTGGAGACCAAGGAGCTTCAACAGCAAGTCACTGAGCTCATGGAGAAAGGTCATATCCGCGAGAGAATGAGTCCATGTGCTGTGCCCGTTTTACTAGTGCCTAAGAAAGATGGTAGTTGGAGGATGTGCTTTACAGAGCCATCAACAATATCACTGTAAAGTATCGCCACCCTATACCTAGATTAGATGATATGCTTGATGAGTTGCATGGTTCTAATATCTTTTCTAAGGTAGACCTTAAGAGTGGTTATCACCAAATTAGGATGAAAGAAGGTGATGAGTGGAAAACTGCATTTAAAACTAAACAAGGTTTATATGAGTGGTTAGTAATGTCTTTTGGCTTAACCAATGCACCTAGTACTTTCATGAGGTTGATGAACCACGTCCTTAGAGAATTCATAGGTCACTTTGTGGTAGTATACTTTGATGATATTTTAGTTTTCAGCCGAAGCTTAGATGAACATGTGGAACATCTTAGAAAGGTTTTTAAAGTCCTTAGAAAGGAAACCTTGTATGCCAATCTTAAGAAATTTACTTTTGGAACAGATAACCTTGTCTTCTTAGGTTTTGTTGTGAGTAAAGATGGAGTTAAGGTTGATGAGGAAAAGATAAAAGTGATTAAGGAGTGGCCGAGCCCAAAGAATTTTTGGGAAGTAAGGAGCTTCCATGGTCTTGCTGGGTTTTACCAGAGATTTGTCAAAGACTTTAGCACTCTAGCAGCCCCACTCACTAAGGTTATAAAAAAGAATGTGGGATTTAAATGGGAGCAAGCTCAAGAAGAAGCATTTCAAACCTTGAAAGAGAAACTCACACACTCCCCGGTGCTTTCTCTTCCTAACTTTGATAAAACTTTTGAAATTGAATGTGATTCCTCAGGAATTGGTATTGGTGCTGTTCTTTTGCAGGGAAAGAAGCCAATAGCCTACTTTAGTGAGAAACTTTGAGGGGCCACACTCAATTACCCAACCTATGACAAAGAACTTTATGCACTCGTTAGGGCCTTACAAACATGGCAACATTATCTTTGGCCGAAGGAGTTTGTCATCCATACTGATCATGAGTCACTCAAACATCTCAAAGGGCAACAAAAGTTGAAGAGAAGACATGCTAGGTGGATAGAATTCATTGAGACCTTCCCCTATGTGATCAAATACAAGAAAGGTAAAGAGAATGTAGTAGCCGATGCTCTTTCTCGGAGGTATGTGCTCTTGAACTCTTTAGAAGTTAAGCTGCTAGGTTTTCAGCAAATCAAAGAGTTATATGCTACTGATGCTGATTTTAAGGATATTTATGTTGCTTGTGAGAAGTTTGGTACTGGAAAATACTTTAAGAGTGAAGGCTTCTTGTTTTATGATAATCGATTATGTGTACCTAACTCTTCTGTGCGAGATTTGTTTGTTCAGGAAGCACATGCAGGTGGTCTTATGGGTCACTTTGGCGTGGCAAAGACATTGACTGTACTGCATGAACACTTCTTTTGGCCACACATGAGAAGTGATGTTGAGAAAGCTTGCCAAAGATGTGTAACTTGCAAGCAAGCCAAATCCACAATCCTTTGCACCCTTGGCATGATATTTCTATGGACTTTGTTGTTGGATTGCCTAGAACTAAGACTGGAAAGGATTCCATATTTGTTGTAGTTGATAAGTTTTCCAAAATGGCTCACTTTATTCCTTGTCATAAAACGGATGATGCCATTAACATTGCTGGATTGTTCTTTAAGGAGATAGTTAGACTTCATGATATGCCTAGGACCCAAGTATCAGATAAAGACACTAAGTTCCTTAGTTACTTTTGAAAAGCACTTTGGTCTAAGCTAGGAACTAAGCTTTGTTTCTCCACGACTTGTCACCCACAATCAGATGGTCAAACGGAAGTAATTAATGGAACCTTGTCTACTTTGTTAAGTGCTTTGATTAAAAAGAATCTGAGGACTTGGGAAGAATGTTTGCCTCATGTTGAATTCGCATATAATCATGCTAGGCATACTGCCTCTAAGTATTCACCTTTTGAGATTGTTTATGGGTTCAGTCCCATCTCACCTTTGGATCTAATGCCTTTACCTTTGAGTGAAAGGACAAGCCTCGATGGAAAGAAAAATGTTGAGTTAGTTAAACAGATTCATGAGAAGGCTCAAACTTAATATTGAAAATAAGACAAAGATGTATGCTCAACAAGCCAATAAGGGCCGGAAAAACCTAACCTTTGAGGAAGGAGACTTAGTGTGGATTCACTTGCGCAAAGATAGATTTCCGAATGAAAGGAAATCCAAGCTAATGCCTAGGGTTGATGGTCCATTCAAAGTTATCAAAAAGATCAATGACAATGCCTACCAGCTGGATCTTCAAGGTAAGTACCAAGTAAGTTCAAGCTTCAACATTACTGATTTGGATCCCTATTTTGCAGATGAAACCGATTTGAGGTCAAATCCTTCTCAACTGGGGGAGGATGATGTGAGCATGGTCAGCATGGAACCTCAATCAATGGAGCAGCTAGAACCAGAGGAAGAAGAAGCCAATGAAGAAGCTAAGGAGCAGCTAGAACCTGCGGATAATGAAGAAGAAACTCTACAAATCTTCAATGGCCCCATTACCCGATCCAAGCAAGCCAAACTTAAGATAAAACTACATCACCTTCTCAACACCATTCAGGCCAGTTTAGTGTGTGCTAATCCAACCACATTGGTTGTGATTCAAGCCACCTAAACCTCACCAAGAGAGGTGCCTTGGATTGTACTCTTTTTTCCTATTCTTAGTTTTGTCCCAATGGGTTTTCTAAGATAGGTTTTTAATGAGGCAAGCCCAAGGTACTTTAACACAGCCTCGTGGTGAATCAAGGCCCATTCTATCTCAGTCATGCACGATATTAGAGTCAAAGATACCTTTAATATTGTGTTTAAGTTTTAGTCTTCTTTATTTATGATTTTGTAATTCCCTAGTCTTTCATAATTGTCTTGGTGGAATCCTATGAGTCATTTGTGATTCTTATACACCCCTAGACTACTATAAGTATTCTTTTGTATTCACCTTTCTAAATCATCAAACATTTTATTATCAAATCTTCTTCTTAAACTCGTTTGATCATCCTCTTGAACAAGGAATTTTGGAACATCTTCCCATTCCACTCAAGAGTCGAAAGTCTAAGGGAATCTTCGCACCCCTTGGAAGTTTCACTTCAATTTACCTCTTGCCCACAGTGTCTGGCCTTTTTGCTATTCACACAGAGCAAGTAGATAGTCCAAGGAGCTTCCATCATCCTTGAGAAGTATCACTCATTCCATCCTTGTCTCGGATCCATCAACTTAAGAGTTCACCAATCCGCAACTTTCACCACCATAACTTCACTGCCGCAACCTTGATCTTCACACCATCAATTTCACAGCCTCTTGGAGTCGTTCAGGGACTAGATCCTACCTAGGATCACATCAATTCCATTAGAAGTTGGGAACTCCAATCCTTATTCTTTAAGCGAATAAAGACCAACAATTGCTTTACTAAACGAGTCTCTGTCTGATCCTTTGAATATCTGGCTAAGATGCAGGGTGTCAACATAGGACTTTTGAAATAAAGTTCTCATGATCTAAAGTTCACGGGGTAATTCCACTATCTTATTCTCCGTATTCAAGATTGGATCTCCGTCTATTGATTTCGTAGCACAAGTCTTCTCTTGGTTTCTCCGTGTCAAACTTCGTGTTTCTTCTATTTCTTTTGAGATATCAGGCATATTCATATATTCTCTCTTTGGTGGTGATGATAAACGATTATTTGAAAGTTTCTTCATCTGATCATGACTATTATTATGACTTTGAACATGAATTTCCCTGTTTAACAAGGGATTCCCGACGATTTCTGTTGGAATCAAGGTTCCGGTATCTGAAAGTTCCCTTTGTTATGGGGATACGTGCTGATTTGAGAACTTGAACTCCGAGGTCGTAATTGTTGAGACTGGGTTCAACTTCTAATTATTTAAAATTAGAGGGGTTCGTTTTTGGAATAAGTTAAGTAAAAGGCAAGAAAGAGAAACCTTGGGAAAGAGAACTTTTATTGATAATATCAGTTAAAAAGATGTTAACTCGGAATGTCGAGTTAACTTTATCAAAGAGAAGTATTAAACCTAGGTTATCTAGTAATTCTTCTCCCAGATTCTGAATGAATAAAATTAGTGAGGGGGGGGTGTATTTATATATCCTAGTAGTAGGTTATCTAAGCCCATGGGCTAACCTCAGAAAAATGGAAATATTCCATTATTCCAAGATTAGGGAATCTGTGATAAGATTTGATCTTATTCTGTCCGAGCTTAAACCTCGGCTTGGGACGAATTTGTTTACACCCCCGCTTCGGACACTAAAATCCGATCATTCTTCACCGAGGTATCCCTCGGTCATCTGTGTCGAGGGTTCCAATCCAATTGAAGAGACTTATAACCTAATAAATCATCAGGGAAAGGTCGGTAGGGACCAAACCTCAATTATTGCCAAAAAATTGATAAGGGATGGTAACCCCACCATCAACAGTATGTCCCCCCCTAGTTCGTCCGAGGATGTCTTCGGGCAAATATGGCAAATTTCCATAATTTTAATAGATTGTCGATCAATGAAGCTCCGTTGTAGTCGATCTTCGTCTTCAATAGTCTTGAATCTTCTTCCTTTCCTTCGATCTCGTCCTTCAATATGGTGGGAAAGAGCGCAAAAAATGAAAAGTCTCCTACGCGCAAATTTCTCGATATCCTCAAAACCTTTCAACTCCCCTTGACGTGTGATTTCGAAAAGAGGTGAAAATAAATGAAAAGGAGCGACACCTCCTTTTGCCTGAAACGTGGTAGCTAATCAAATCCTTCCGACGCAGAAAATGAAGCGTCAACCATAATTCTTACTTCCTATATAATCCCCAAGTCACGGTTAATTTTTCTCACAATCACTTATCCACTCTCCGAGGTAATCTTCGATCTCCTTCTTTGAACCGCTAATAGGTTTCGCTTTCCAGAAACACAATCTCGTGGCTGAATATTCCAGATGTCGGATACTCTCTTTTTTCTAAATCCGAGATTGTAAAAATCAAAAAGAGTGATCAGAATCCCGATAAGATCGAGATCTTAGTTCTGAGATCTGACCAGAGACCTTGGACCTCGCCACCGGGTTACGTTTGTCTCTATGAGAGTTTCTTCTCCGAAACTCATCTTTGGTTTCCGATCCCACAACTAATGGTGAGTTATTGCGCTCGTCGGGGAATGGCAATGTCCCAACTAACACCCAACTCAGTCAAAATTATTACCGGACTTCTAGTGCTTGCTGCTCGGTGTGGCGTTCGGCTAAATTCTTGAAAATTGGAGGAATTAACGAACTTCACAGCCTCTAGAAACCTAGAGGGAGCCTTCAAAATTGATATCAACCCTACACGGAAGATACTTACCGGACTTCGCTCAAACACGAAATCGTGGTTCTAAAGCTATTTTTACGTTCGAATCAATCAAGCTTCGGTTACAACCCTGATGTCATAATTTTCCGAAATGGGAAGACCACAAGAAAGAAGGAGAACTTCCGTGGGGTGACATTCTCCCTATCCATATCCGCATAGTCATTTCTTGGACAGGTATGTTTTCTCCGAACTTCTCAAATCCCATTCCGAACTACTACTAATTTTGCAAACAATCTTCTAGGAAGGGAAGATTGAGAAAAAATCGATCCCGTTCCTAAAATGAGGAGATCTAACCCCGAAGGAGTTTCTGGCAGTAATCGATGTTTTCTTCCGAGAAAGAGACACAATTTCGAGGCAGCCAAAAAGTAGAATGTTGAAGCTGCTAGGAAGAAGAACGCCGAGAAAAAGAAGCTTGAAATGCCCATGAGGGAACAACATGCGTTCCAATTCGAATTTGATGGTTCAGACTTTCTTTGTAAAAACAAGGAAAAGTGCGTCGAGCTTATGCGAAAGACGAGCGGTTGTTGATGGTGGGGTTCTACCCTTAATCAATAGTTTGGCAATAATTGAAGTTTGGTCCCTGCCTAGCTCTTCCCTAATAATCTTTTAGGTTATAAGTCCCGACAACAGGAATTTCGACCCTCGGCCCAGATTACCGAGGAATACCTCAGAGAAGATTGATCAGATTTAGTGTCCGAAGCGAAGTATAAACGAACATCGTCCTAGGCAGAAGTCTAAGCTCGGACAGTAGAAGATCGAATCTTATCACAGATTCCTGATGCGTGAAGTTATTCACCCAAAATTAACTGCAAGTGCACAATGTACAGTTGTAGTATTTAGGTTATCGATCACACAGAGAGCTATGGCTAGTTTGGATTCAGATGCAAATGTAACTGAACTATGACAATTCTAATATGCTAATGACTTGTGATGTGTTGCAAACCTTAAAAAGAACATTAGATCTAAAGGAAATCAGTTGGGAAAACTCCGGATCACAGTTATTGGTGACTTCTTGAACTCTAAACATTTTAACATACTAAATCCTATTGGTGTACTTGAAAATAGCCTTTATTTAAATCCCAAAATCTCAAATCTCTTTGGATTGTCGCTAAAAGTAAATAAGCTTTAATGCGAACAAGTTAGATCTGTTCACAAGGTGTCTAAACAAACTCTCGTTTGATTTAGAACGCACCTTGCTCACTAGAGACTCTTCCGGCGTCTCTATCTCCGTCTCCGGTAGAAAGATCGACCTTGATAATCTAAAAGTAGTTAATTACGTCACCTCTAAATATGAAATACTATTTGTAGTGAAGAATCACGTGGCTTGTTCCACAAATCAAAACCGTTTAGAATGATCCATTGTAAACCCTTTGAAAACCCTAGATCTAATGAATAAAGTACTCAGACATGGTTTTGTTAAAACAAATCATCTTTTTATGAATGAAGTGCATATAAAACGAATTAGACAATAGAAGATCAGAGGTTCAAGAAACTCAAATGAGAAAGAACACTTCTCTAACCTTCTTCAGAGTCTAAAACAATGATAAGAACAATATCTAAAAGCTAAAACAATGGAAACAAAAAGCAAAGATAAACTTCTATTGCTCTGAGTTCTTCTGCCGTCTCACGTCATGCCTCTTCTAGTGCTTAAGAGGTGCTTATAGGTCGTGAATGAGTCTTAGGGTCTAGGGTTCCGCGAAAGGCCTGATAGGAAAATCTTCTAAATTAAGTCGGCGTCACAGTCGGTCGACTGCATCTCTTCCAGTCGGTCGACTCGGGGCTCGCAGCAACATTTCTTCATTTTGGCTCCAAATCTTCTAAGTCTTCTCAATTCACGTGGAAACTTCCATAAAACCTTCTTTCTAGCTCATTTTTCTCTAAAGTGTCTTTTGCTATTAAATCCTGCATAAATGCTCAAAACATGCTACAAAGACTCCATAAAACGTACTATATCATGGTAGAAAACCGGTAAAATCCATGATACATCAATTCCCTAGTCTTGGAAAAATGGAAATATTCCATTTTTCTGAGGTTAGCCCATGGGCTTATTAGACCGACTATTAAGGATATATAAATACATACCCCCCCTCACTAATAATATTCATTCAGAATCGGGAGGAGAAGAACTATATCACCTAGGTTTTACTTCTCTTTGATAAAGTTAACTCGGCATTTCGATTTAACAAGCATTGTAAACATCTTTAATAATAATACGCCTTCTTTCCGAGGTTTCTTCTTTATTTTCTTATCAAGTACTTACCTAAAAACGAACCCCTCTAATTACAATTAATTTGAAGTTGAACCCAGTATCAACATATGGCGCGCCAGGTAGGGGGGTGACTAACTTTTGGTAAGAAAAAAGAGAGATCTCGGACAGGAGGATGAGCACGGAAGAGCCACCTACTAACGAGCGTCGAGACGATGAAGAAGCAGAAGTAAGCGGCGCAGAAGAAGCGATCCAGAATATCGACCAGAGCCGCAATCCAATAGCCCGTGAACTAAGTTATCCTCATACTACACCCAATCAACTCGGAGAACAAGGATTCGTGACGCCTACTAATCCGATAGTTCGACCCTCGACATCCGAAACCTAGAATTCTCAGGGAGTACTAGACGAAACTCTTCGTCTTAACTCCCAGGCGACTGAGCAACCCGCAGGAATTTTATCATCGAATAACGGATGAAACCGGATAATAAATCCAATTCCCAACATAGAAGAGATAAGAACCCCCGATGGAGTAGTAGTAAGAGCACAACAGCAGCGCGAAAGTTGGATGACATAGCAAATCGACCACCAACAACAAATAAACCGAAGTCTGATCGATAACCTAGCGATCATATCAGAAGAACTCCAAGTTTTGAGAGCCCAAAACCATAACCAAACTCTTAGAACGACTTCGGTTAGAACTTCACGAGCCACTCCCCAGCGACTAATATTTGAAGACGATCAAACCAGTTCAAGAGATCCCAGGACGCCCATTATCCGCCGAAGTTAGAGAAGTGGAGATGACACGACTCAGAACCCGAGCAC
This sequence comes from Euclidium syriacum, assembly GCA_900116095.1. Taxonomy (NCBI): domain Eukaryota; kingdom Viridiplantae; phylum Streptophyta; class Magnoliopsida; order Brassicales; family Brassicaceae; genus Euclidium; species Euclidium syriacum. Next base: position 3,523,950 of record FPAK01000018.1, on the reverse strand, counting down.
CGACCAATCGATCGCTTACCTAAAAAGAGAATTGGAAGAGATGCGATCGCTAGTCCATAAGGCAACTAGCATTGCCCCCGAAGTCGATCAATTACTGGCGGAAACAGAGAGGATCCCATTCACTCAGAATATCACGCGGGCACGAGTCCCACTAAACGACAAGCTAAGACTCCCAACCTATGACGGAACCACGGATCCCGCAGTCTACATGAGAGTCTTTCTGGTAAAAGTTGGCCGAGCTGAGTTTCAAAGAAACGAAGAGGACGAGGGAAGATGTCAACTCTTCTTAGAGAGCTTGAGAGGTGATGCCCAAGCTTTGTTCACTAGCCTACCCCCCGATTCAATCAGTTGTTTTGCAGAACTCCAAGAAGCCTTCTTCAAACAGTACATGCTTCACTTAGAGCAACAGGCCACCGCATCGGACCTATACGCAGTAAAACAAGGGCCGAAAGAGCCTCTCCGAGATTTCATTAAAAGATTTAAGGTGATTTATTCGAGTCAAAGGATTGACGACGACTTAGCAATCGGAGCGCTTAGCGCGGCAATTGATACTAGGCTTTTTGGTCTTTAGAGGGTATCAATTACCTCTTAATCACTGTAGTATAAGAGGAATCGAATCCAAACTCGTTATAAATTTGTCACCTAGGATGCAAAGATTTCCTTAATCTAAGCTAGAGATGGTTGTTGTTTAACTTAAATTGACTAAGTAAACTAAATGCAAGTGATTAGATTATTAAGTTATGCAATGATAAAAGAAGGGTCCTTAGATGGGCCATTTATGATTTAGGATCACTAAGCATGGTTTAGAGTATCTAGCTTACACTAATTAGCTATTCCCTAGGTTAATGATCCATTTAATTGACTAATTCATTTCCATGCAATTAATCATGTCACTAATTATACATCATTAGCAAATTCTCATTTGAGTGATGACAATTAGTAAATTCATTTCCAAATTACTAGATCAACCTAATTAAAACCTTTAGCACCAATCCCTTGGGCATAAAAATCATAATTCCATCTCTAAGCTCTCTTGGGCATTTCATCAAACACTTGGTGCTCATGAAATGCCTCATATCATCTTCCTCATTCCCATGCAAGAAGAAGCTTTAAGCACTCTTAGAGATGGATTGAATGTTTTATTTAAACCCTAAACTACCCTAATCCATGCTTAGATCCCCCTCATCTAACCCATCCTTAAACCCTAATGGAACTACTCAAGACCCATGATGATTCTCCCAAAACCAAGCTTGATTAGAGGAGAAATCATGATGGATTCTAAGATGGATTGATAATGAAATGCAAAAGACAAGATTTCTTAAAGGGAAATGCAAATTGTATTAGAACTCAACTAGGGATTCAAGAACAAAAGAGAAATTGAGTTGCCAAACTCTTAGCAAAACTAAAACATAAAAGTGTAAGTGAGAGAAAAAGGGGTTTTTATGAAACTGGGTCAAACCGGGTTTCGACCCGGTTATTCTTGTCCGAACTAGGCCGCAGCGGTCTGCGGTTGACCGCTGCAAGACCGCTGCGGTCTGGTTTTGTCTTCAGAAGATTGCAGCGGTCACTCCTTGACCGCTGCGCCTGGTGACCGCTGTGACTGAGTTTGCAGCGGTCACTCCTTGACCGCTGCGGGACTGCTGCGGCTTGATTGATTTTTGGCTCCAGAATGTTGCAGCGGTCACTCCTTGACCGCTGCAGGCACCGCTGCGGCTTGAGGAGTTGTCCGGAGGATTTGGCAGCAGTCACTCCTTGACCGCTGCGCCTTCAGTCCGCTGAAGTCTTCTCATAGATTCCCTAGTCTTAGAAAAATGGAAATATTCCAATTTTCCGAGGTTAGCCCATGGGCTTATTACACCGACTATTAAGGATATATAAATACATACCCCCCCCTCACTAATAATATTCATTCAGAATCGGGAGGAGAAGAACTAGATCACCTAGGTTTTACTTCTCTTTGATAAAGTTAACTCGGCATTCCGAGTTAACAAGCATTGTAAACATCTTTAATAATAATATGCCCTCTTTCCGAGGTTTCTTCTTTATTTTCTTATCAAGTACTTACCTAAAAACGAACCCCTCTAATTACAAATAATTAGAAGTTGAACCCAGTATCAAAAGCGGTTATGATAGTCGTCTCCCCGAGACTTGTTGCGTATCAGATACTTTAGAAGCCATTTCCTGCTCTATGTTTAGGGTAACATTCAACTCGGAAATACCCCTTGTTTTTACCATCTTTTTCTGATACTGATCTTTCTATTCCTACTATGTTTCAGTCTGTGGATTTTATCAGTCAAACGTTCATTCGGTATGAAAAGAGACTTGCAATTCTAATTTGAAAATTGATACTCTGTTGTCCGAGAATGAAGACTTGGAAAAAAGATCTCTTGATGCCGAGAAAGCTCTAGCTGAGGCGCAAAACAAAATTGAAAACCAAAATTAAAGCTTCAGAAACCTGAAGATGAATTTCGCGGAAGAAGAGTTGAAAACTTCCGATTTTTTTGAGGAAAATTCTCGGCTAATCACCGAACTGGCCGATACTAACAGCCAAATCGTTGCTATTTCGGAGGAGAGAGACATTGGACGAGCTATTATGGACTCCAAATGTGCCGAACACTTCGAAAAAGGACATTTGGATGGGCGACGATCATTCTTCAACGCCTGCCAAAAAAAGTTGGACAAAATCCGCGGATCTCTTGACAAATATTCCGAAGCTTTTGGCAAAGCTATTGAGTATGGGAAAGCTGCGGCTGTGGCTCAGAACCTTCGGTCTCTTCGTAAAAAAGTGTTGATGGTGGGGTTCTACCCCCTTATCGATAGTTTGGCAATAATTGGAGAACGATCCCTGCCGAGCTCTTCCCTGATAACTTATTAGGTTATAAGTCCCGGCAGCAGGAATATTAACCCACGGCCTAGATGACCGAGAGATACTTCGGTAAAGAATGATCGGATTTAGTGTCTGAAGTAGGGGTGTAAACAACATCGTCCTAAGCCGAAGTCTAAAGCTTTTGACAGAACAAGACCAAATCTTATCACAGATTCCCTAGTCTTGGAAAAATGGAAATATTCCATTTTTCCGAGGTTAGCCCATGGGCTTACGAGACCGACTATTAAGGATATATAAATACATACCCCCCTTCACCAAAAAGATCCATTCAAAATCGGGAGAAGACGAATTAGATCACATAGGTTTACTTCTCTTTGGTAAAGTCAGCTCGGCATCCCGAGTTGACATCTTTGTAACTCAGTTAATTAATAATACATCCTTTTTCCGAGGTTTCCTCTTGTTTTCTTACTTTACACTTTTCCAAAAACGAAATCTTCTAATTATAAATAATTAGAAGTTGAACCCAGTATCAACATTTGGCGCGCCAGGTAGGGGAGTGACTTCTATTTAATAAAACAAAAAGACCTCAAGAATGAAAAAATATATCGGTGTAATTCTTGATAGTTCGAGTTCCAAAGGAACTATAAAGAAGCGTATCCGAGAAATATCAAAGACTCGATCTATAAGCCCGGCCACAACATATCATTCCTCGGCAGCCTTCACAGATGCAGATCTCGAGAGAATTATAATTCCCCACAACGACCGTTTAGTCATCCGTGTCTTCTTGCCCGAAAATCTTATGTAAAAGGTGCTCATAGATACTGGGAGTACGGTAAACTTATTAAGTTTAGAAACTATGAATCGGATAAATGTAGTATCTAAGGACATGGAGGTAAAAACAGAACCCATAACTTCCCTCCCCGGGAAAAGAGAATTAGCGGTAGGAACCGCGGTCTATCCAGTATCAATCGGAGTAGTCACTATGGACACTGTCTTTCATGTGGTATCAGGGCCCCTCATATTCGACGCAATTATGGGAGTACCGAGGTTGACAATGATGGAGGCAATCCCTTCAACCTACCATCAGTGCCACAAATTTCCAACCCCACACGGTGTTTGTTCAATCAAAGGAGACCAACGAATAGCCAGAACTTGCTCCATGCCCCCAAAAAAGCAGTCGCGGACAATAATATCGCTGATCTCGGAACCAGAAGTCCCCCGCGATTAAAATCCAAGCTTATCAGTAGTTGGAGAGTTAGATACAAACATCTTCAAAAAAGATTCATACGAAAAAATATACGTCAACGAGGAAAATCCAGAAGGATGTTTGACGATCGGAGAAAATTTGGAAAAAGAGACAAGAGCAAAGTTAATCGACCTACTAAAGAAAAACAAAGGAACGTTCGTCTGGTCATCGAAGGATATGGTAACGATCGATCCAAAGGTAATATCGCATCGGTTAAACGTGGATCCTACCCATAAACACGTCAAACAAAAGAAGAGGAAGTTAGGACCGGAAAGAGCAGCAGCTATCAACGAAGAAATCGATCGGTTACTAGCGAAAGGGTCAATAACCGAGGTTCAATATCCGGACTGGTTAGCTAACCCTGTAGTAGTAAAAAAGAAAAACGTGAAATAGAGAATCTGCGTGGATTTCACGAACCTAAACAAAGCATGCCCAAAGGATTGTTTCCCCCTCCCAAGCATAGAAAGACTGGTGGAAGCCACGGCCGGAAACAAACTTCTCTCCCTTATGGACGCATTCCCGGGATACAATCAGATTATGATGCATCCGGAAGACAGAGAAAAAACCGCCTATATCATAGACAAGGGAACCTACTGTTATCGCGTAATGCCCTTCGGGTTGAAAAATACAGGAGCAACGTATCATAGGTTGGTCAATCGGATGTTTGCAGAAAAGCTCAGAAATATGATGGAGGTTTATATTGATGATATGTTGGTAAAATCTCATGCGGCGTCCGAACATGTCACTCATCTACAAGATTGTTTCGATATCCTAAATCGCTTTGGTATGAAGTTAAATCCGGATAAGTGTACATTTGCAGTTACCGCCGGAGAATTCTTCGGATATTTAGTAACAGAGCGAGGAATGGAAGCTAACCCAAGACAAATCAGTGCAATAAAAAACCTCCCTTCCCCGAAGAATTCAAAGGAAGTGTAGAGGCTCACGGGGCGAATTGCAGCTCTGAATCGATTTACCTCACGGTCGACTGATAAGTGTTTGCCCTTTTACAACCTCTTGAAAGGGAATAAACAATTCGAATAGAATAGTGAATGCGAAGAAGCCTTTCAAGATCTAAAAAGATACTTGTCGACCCCTCCAATTCTGAACAAACCAGAAGATGGAGAACCCCTTTTTCTTTATGTTTCGGTATCAGAATCGGCCGTAAGCGGCGTGCTGGTCCGAGAAGATAGAGGAGAGAAAAAGCTGGTCTTCTACGTAAGCAAGTCGTTGCTCGATGCGGAGACGAGATATCCAGCTTTAGAAAAATTAGCATTTCTCGTAGTGATAACTGCTAGGAAACTCCGACCTTATTTTCAGTCACATCCAATCGCCGTGATGACAAGCCATTCTCTCCGAACAATACTACACAGTCCCAGACAGTCAGGACGACTGGCAAAGTGGGCTGTCGAACTTAGTGAATACGACATCGAGTATCGAACTAAAGCGACAATTAAATCCCAAGTCCTAGCTGATTTCTTGTCCAAACTGCCTCCAGAAGTAATGACAATAGCCCCTCAGAACGAGCGGTGGACCCTCTTTGTTGATGGATCTTCGTCCAAATTATGATCCTGGATCGGGATCTGGCTGAAGTCTCCAACCGGAGAGGTTTTAGAGCAGAGTTTCCGTCTAGCTTTTGTAGCATCGAACAACGAGGCAGAGTATGAAGCCTTGATCGCAGGACTTCGTCTTGCGAAGCAATTAGGCGCTCAATATCTCCGAGCTTGTTGCGATTCTCAACTAGTAGTTAACCAGTTCAATGGTGAATTCGAAGCGAAGAATGACCGAATGGAGGCATACGTAAAGTTGGTGAAGCATTTGGCCGAACATTTTAAAGAATTCGATTTAAGACGGGTTCCACGGAGGGAGAACACGATGTCAGATTCTTTGGCCGCTCTTCCAACAGCGTCAGATCCCCATTTGAAAGGAATAATTCCAGTCGACCGTCCAAGTATCAGCAATAACAAACAGCATGCTTTGACAATCGAAGACGCAGAAGAAGAAGAGGTTCAACCGGAAATCCTTGGGGAAGATAAAGAAGACTGGAGAACACCAATTGTTTGCTATATTAAAAATGGCGAGGTCCCATCAGAAAAATGGGCAGCACGTGGGCTTAAAGCTATGACCGCCCAATATTTAAGAATGGATAATGTTCTTTTTAAAAGATCCGCCGGAGGATTGATGCTCCATTGCATTAGTAAAGAGGAAGTAAACGAAGTAATGACCTCCACCCATTCTGGTGAAGGAGGAAATCACTCGAGAAGAAGACTTCTAACTGTTAAACTTTGGAGAATGGGGTACTATTGGTCGACCATGATGGCAGATTGTAACAAATTTACGGCACGTTGCGAAAAATATCAAAGACATGCTCCCGAAATTCATACACCAACAGAATTGCTAATGGCCTCAGTACCTCCTTATCCGTTTATGTGATGGGCTATGGACATAGTAGGACCTTTTTCGAAGTCGACGAGCGGGAAACGTTTTCTCCTAGACTTGACTGATTACTTCACAAAGTGGGTTGAAGCAGTAGCATAGAGGTTGAAAGTTTTGTCCGGAAAAATATAGTCTGCCGTCATGGGATTCCTTACGAGATAGTTACGGATAATGGTTCACAGTTCATCTCAAATAATTTTGAAGCTTTTTGCGAAAAATGGAAAATCCGCTTAAACAAGTCAACTTCGAGGTACCCACAAGGAAATGGACAAGCTGAAGCTACGAATAAAACGATTGTTCCTAGAATAAAGAAAAAACTTCTCGGGAAAAAAGGAAGATGGTCGGAAGAATTAGAAGGAGTACTATGGTCACACAGAACTACTCCTAGAAGTGCATCCAGACATACCCCCTTTTCGCTTTCTCATGGAATAGAAGCAATGTCTCCCGCCGAAATTAGGGTTCTTCGCAGGCTCAAAACCCTGATGATACATGACACCGAGATCAACGATGCAAAGTTAAAAGAATGGAATGACGAAATACAGGAACTTTAGGACCACGCTCTACTTCGCATTCAAAACTACCAACAAATCGCTTATCGATATTATAACAAGAAAGTCCGAGATCGCCCTCTCGATGAGGGAGATCTAGTTTTACGAATTGTATTCGAGAACACGAAAGAACCCGGAGCTGGAAAGCTTGGAGCCAAATGGGAGGGTCCTTACTTAATAGAAACAAAAGTAAGACCTGGTGTTTAACGTTTGAAGACTATGGAAGGCAAGGATGTTCCTCGAGCTTGGAATTCATTCCACCTGAAGAAGTACCATTGCACCGACGTGCCGTAAAGAGGTCAAAAAAAATAAAATAAAATAAAAAAATCTAGTAGGTTCGAACTGCGGATGGCTTGATCCCTCTTGGATACGTAGGCAACTCTTCGGAGTGCAGCTATAACAATAACAAAAGGGGTTATCCCTCAGCTGGAGGTTTCGGAGCATGATAAAGTAGGACCGAGGGATTCTAAGGCAAAGTCGGGTCATTCCCACATATTTAAAACAACTTCAAGTACTGAATTTGATAAAGTAGAATTCGGTATAGCAGATAATGGTCGAGCAATTCTCGTTAAATCAATTTCTAAAAAAAAAAAAATGAAATGAAATGATGAAGCCCAAAATGTGACAAAGTAGCATTTAAGTTGAAATCATTAATAAATTCATACAAAGATAGAAACAACAAAAAAAAATTTTACAAATAAAGAAAAGTCCCATAAGGAATATCAACTCCCGGAGGTAACTTCATCTTGGGATCATTCGACCGTTGATGACGACCGAAGTCCTGATGAAACAGAGGCGGAGTTTCTAGATCTGAGGGACTAAGATTGAAAGTAGGGAATTCATTCAACCGGTGATCGAGGTTGTGCAATTGAGAAAACAATTCTTCTTTAACTATGGAAGGAATCGGGACCTTCTCCTTCTCGAACACAATAATCATATCGCATTTCATGTTCACCTGATGAAATAAGTTAGTCAGAGAGTTACGAAGCCGGCTTGCGTCGACATATTTTCGAATCTTTTCGAATTTACTCCTACATTCCCCGAGAGCATTTAGACGACCGAGCGTATGTTGATCAACGGCATTACCTTTATTTCCGGTTGGTCCGGAAGTCGATGGTTTAGGCTGACAAGTTTCTTCTAGTTCACGCCGAACTTCATCAACGAGCTTAACGAATTTTCGTGCTTCCTCTGAAGCCATCCTACAAACAGCCTCAAAATTAAGAGAAGACTTCTCTACCATAAGTCTTAAGCTCTTGTTTTCTTTCTTCATCGCCGATTGTCTTAGCTCGGAATCCGACAGAAGACGGTTGAAATAAGCTACCGTATGTAAATAAGAAACGGTGGTCAGATAAAATTCGGTAGAAAAGGAGGTATAAATGGTTTTAAGACCTTAAAGAACGAAGAAGCCGGATTCTTGTTGGAGGTCTCGGAAAGTGGCTTCGGGGGACCTGTAGGAGTAGAACTCAGAACGACATAGCTCAGAGTTTTAGTTTTTGGCGGAGGCATGGCTTCGCGGGTTTTATTTTGTCCAGGTTTAGGACAGGGGGAATGCTGGCATCTCTTGTCGGAATGGCAGAGTCCGAGGTTGTTGTAATCAGACTCTTCTCTGAAGATATTAGATTCGGGTTCGCCTCGACGGTTGTTGCAACAGTCGGAAGAACTACGGGATTGCGTGCCGAGGTATCCAACGGAATGAGAGACTTCTCGGGGGAAGATTCAGTCTTCCTCTTCTTTGATTTTGACCTTTTTTCGGGAGATCCCGAAGATGGTCGTTTATTAGTCATTGCCCTTGAAGTGTTCATTTTGGAAGGAACTGGTGTTTTGTCCGGTGTCTTCTCCTCCTCAATTTTTGATACCTCGGGTTGTGGTACGAATACCCGAAGTTTGTAAATCTTAAGGCTTTTCATGAAAGGGTTCGACATTTTTAGAGAGAGAGAGAGAGTAATTTCAGGTTTCTTAGAGAGAGTATGAGGAGATAATTATGTTTTGAGGAAGGGTTATTTATAAGGCTTAGCCTGTTCGTTCCACTTCCACATTCAATAATGCTTATTTTCGAGATGACACGTCGCATAGGAGTTGAAGGGTCCTGTAATATCCAAGGATTTCACGCCAGAAGAGAATATGACTTTTCGTTGTCCGATATTTTTCCGCCAAATTGAAGAACAAAGAATATTGGAGAATTAAACTAAGACTAACTAAGACGAAGATTGATTGATACCGAACTTCATTTATTGACAAGCTATTTAGAATGAAAATTCGCCAACGCTGCCCGAAGACATCCTCGGACGAACTGGGGGGGGGGGCTTACTGTTGATGGTGGGTTCTACCCCTTTATCGATAGTTTGGCAATAATTGGAGTACGGTCCCTGCCGAGCTCCTCCCTGATAACTTATTAGGTTATAAGTCCCGGTAACAAGAATATTAACCCTCGGTCTAGATGACCGAGGGATACCTCGGTAAAGAATGATCGGATTCAGTGTCCGAAGCGGAGGTGTAAACAACATCGTCCTAAACTGGAGTCTAAAGCTTGGACAAAATAAGATCAAATCTTATCACATATTCCCTAGGCTTGGAAAAATGAAATATTCCATTTTTCTAGGTTAGCCCACGGGTTTACGAGACCGACTATTAAGGATATATAAATACATACCCCCTTCACTAATAAGATCCATGGGAGAAGACAAACTAGATCACCTAGGTTTACTTCTCTTTGATAAAGTCAGCTCGGCATCCCGAGTTGACATCTTTGTAACTCAGATTATTATTAATACATCCTTTTTCCGAGGTTTCCTCTTTTTTTCTTACTTTACACTTTTCCAAAAACGAACCCCTCTAATTATAAATAATTAGAAGTTGAACCCAGTATCAACAAAAAGGATTTGCTATCCCGGAGGAGGACATTGCTGAAGCCGAGAAAGAACGTGATCGACTGTCCGATCCTGTGAATGGTATTTCGATTCCGGAGTTTCAAGACGAAGATTTTAATATTCAGGTTAGCAATCTTCTATTAAGACCTCCGAATTGATCTCTATATTTTTTTTTTGTAATTGTATTGTAATAACTTTTTTGAATGTTAATAAAAAAATTTGCTTCTCGTATATCTAGATTGTTTACTCGAAACTCCAAAACTCAATGGTTTTGAAATCCGGAAATAGCAAACAAAAAAAGGCACGCTTTCCTTATTCGTTTGCTTAAAGTTTTACAATAAGTCCTACTTTATCAGACTAATTGTCGAACTTTTACATTCTGTATAAAATGTGTAAAATATTTGTAATTTTGTACCTTCTAATCTCTCGACCTTACTTTATCGGGCTCCGAGATTCTTTCAGGCAAGTTTATTTTCTATTAAGACAAACTGTCCTAATTTTGGTCAAGAACGTGATCAAGGTTCCAACGTTTGACTTGTGTGAATCTTGGTTAAATATAGTTAAGTTGTATAAACTTCTTGACTATAAAACCGAGATTTATTATGATGATGTAGCTGAACCTCGTGAAAGGCTGTCTACGTACCCTCGGAGGGGATCAAGCCACACGTAGTTCTGACGTGTGATTATTTGTTGAATATCTCGGATAATCCGAGATATCAACGTTTTTTTTTTTTTCTGCCTACGAGGAAAAACTAAGTTCTTCCCTTTCGACCCTTCTTGATTGATCTTCCTAAGTAGTCTTCTCTTTCGAAAAGTTCTGCCAAAATTTCAGCGGATGTCGGCTTTTTCTTGTTAGTGGAGACTACCATGAGATATTGATCCGAAGCTTTTCCTTGATTCCGAGTTTCTCGTAGATGTTTATTTTCTTTTACGAAGCACCTCCGAGCCATCTTCTGATCACCTCGGACCGTAAAGTTTCCTTTCAGAGTTGGAAATTTTAGACATTGGTGATAAGTAGATGGAACAGCTTCCATAGAGTACAACCATGGAGTACTGACAATCACGTTGTAAATGGTGGCTCTCTCTACTACATCGAACTTTACGATTTCTGTTATTCCTCTGGCTGATACTGGGAGTTTTATCGTTCTGACAATTGAAACTGTATCTCCTCCGAAAGCAGTTAAATGTTTTACCCGAGCCTTGATCTTCTTCTGATCCTTGATTTCCATTTTTTGAAGTGTGTCCAAAGATATAACATCTACCGAGCTTCTTGTGTGTACAAGGATCCTTTGGACGTCGCAGTCACCAATCTGAAGTTCAATTACAAGTGGGTCGTTATGAGGGGTATCGATCCCTTTCAAATCTTTGGCAGTAAATATCAATTCCTTTTGTAGAGTAGCGTTTCGTGGAATCTAATCCGCGGATAACCTGAAGATGCTTCGTTGAAATGACCGAATAGAACCTTCGCAGTTTGCAAGTCCTCCCATTATCATGTTAATCCTTTTCCTCTGAGTTGGAGGTGGTGAGGGCGAGATTTCTTCGGCTTCTGTTTCTTCTCGAGAAAGTTGATTTTCCTCATTTTCCCGCGTTTTATGCTTCTCCTTTTCTCGGTCTTGCTCAAATCGGATAGCCATTAAAATATTCTTCACATTTCGGCAGTCTTTGGTTTTATGACCTGGTCTTTTATGATATTCACACCACGGGAAGGTCGGATCGTCAGTTTCTCGGGTATATGTGTATTTCGATTTATCTTTCTGAGGTGTGTCCTTTTGGGGGTCCGTCATAGAAAAAGATGCTTCTGATTTTGACTTATCCTTCCGAGGTTGGTCTCTTTCTACTCGTCGTCCTTCTCCCTTCTCCTCTGGTTTCGTATCTTTGTCCACTTTTTAAGATCCATGTACTTTTGCAAGCTCGACATGATTCTCTTCAATCCTTATATGGGTATTTGCCCGCTGAAATGCGTCATTCATAGACTGAGGACGATTAGTAGATAGCTCGTTCCAAAACCTCGACTGATATCATGTTGCCGCACTGAGTGCTCCGATTTTCAAGTCGTCGTCTATCCTTAAGCGTGAATAAATTGCCTTGAATCTTTTAATGAAATCTCGAAGCGGTTCTCTCGGTCCTTGTTTTATTGCGTAGAGGTCTGATGCGGTAGCTTATTGTTCTAAGTGCAACATGTATTTTTTTAAGAAAGCGTCTCCAAGTTCGGCGAAAGAACTAATCGAATTAGGAGGTAAACTAGTAAACCAAGCTTGGGCATCTCCTCTTAAGCTCTCCAGAAAGAGCTGGCATCTTCCTTCATCCTCCTCTCCTCTTTGGAACTCGGCTCGTCCAACCTTAACTAAAAACGCTCTCATGTAAACCGATGGATCTCCGGTTCCATCATAGGTCAGGAGTCTTAATTTCTCATTGAGCGGTACCCGTGCTCGCGTGATGTTGTAGGTGAATGGACTCCTTTCCGTTTCTGCTAGTAGCTGATCGACCTCCAGAGCGGTGCTCGTTGCCTTATGAACCAATGAACGCATTTCTTCTAACTCTTTTATTAGAATCGCAATTGATTGATCGGTACTTAGGGTCCGCACTTTGTTATCTCAAATTCTCAAACCTCGGCGTACGGTGGAGGTTGGTGTTCTCGGTTCTCTTGGTCCACTCTGATCATCTTCGAATGTTACCCGTTGAGAAGCAGTTCACGAGGTACTGACTGGGATCGTTCCGAGAGATTGGTTATGATTTTGAGCTCCCCAAGTTTGGAGTTACTCTAATAGAATTGCGATTTGATCGATTAAGCTCTGTTTAATCCGTTGTTGATGGCCAAATTTTTCTGCTAGCCAATCCCCGCGTTGTTGTTGTGTTATCACTAATGCTATTTCGTTTCTTGTTTAGGGGGTTGCTACTTATGCTGCCCTGGGAGTTCGATTTGCTGTTGATTTTTCTTGCCTGTTGCTCGAGGATAGAGATTGAGGCTGTTCATCCGGTCAAGGGGTGGGTTGAGGTGTTGTTGACATCCTTGGCCGTTCCTCAGAGTTCTCAGTTTCTGGAGTTTGCACCTCGATTGTTTGATTGTTCGGGGTCACAAATCCTTTGTCGTCGAGTTAGCTAGGCGTTGTTTGTGGATGGTCTAACTCTCGGATTATGGGATTGTGATTCCCGAACAAAGCTCTTGCCGATTCTCTGGTCTTTCGAAGGTTTTCCTAAACTCCTATATCTTCTTCCCCATTGCTTGGTTCGGAGACCACTCCGTCTCTTCGTTCCTTTGGAGCTGGTTGTTGGGTATCCACCATCTTGGTTTTCCGAGATCTCTGTCTTCTTTTCCTAAAAGAGCTCCCCCCTACCTGGCGCGCCAAATTTTGAGGCTGGGTTCAACTTCTAATTATTTATAATTATAGGGGTTCATTTTTGGAATAAGTTAAGTAAAAGACAAAAAAAGAAACCTTGTAAAAGAGAACTTTTATTGATAATATCGGTTACAAGGATGTTAACTCAGAATGCCAAGTTAACTTGATCAAAGAGAAGTATTAAACCTAACTTATCTAGTAATTCTTCTCTCCGATTCTAAATGAATAAAATTAGTAAAGGGGGGTGTGTATTTATATATCTTAGTAGTCGGTTATCTAAGTCCATGGGCTAACCTCGGAAAAATGGAAATATTTCAAGACTAGGGAATCTGTGATTAGATTTGATCTTATTTTGTCCAAACTTAGACCTCGGCTTGGGACGAAGTTGTTTATACCCCCGCTTCGGACACTAAAATCTGATCATTCTTCACCGAAGTATCCCTTGGTCATCTGGGCCGAGGGTTCCAATCCTATTAAAGGGACTTATAACCTAATACATCATCAGGGAAAGGTCAGTAGGGACCGAATCTCAATTATTGCCAAACTATTGATAAGGAGTGGTAACCCCACCATCAACAGTAATCTCGATGGGTTACTGGTCCCAGCGAGTTATTCTTGGTATTTTTTGAATTTTAGATATCATCAGCTTGGTTTTTCTGAGGTTTCATTTACTTTTACTCAAAAGTACTACCCCTCTACCTGACCCGCCAAATGTTGATACCGAATTCAACTTCTAATTATTTATAATTAAAGGGGTTCATTTTTTGGAGTAAGTTAAGTAAATAAGAACGACAAAAAGATTCATCGGAAAAGAAGGATTACTATTGATATGGATTACAAGCGTGTTAACTTGGAATGCCTAGTTAACTTTATCAAAGAGAAGTATTAGACCTAATCCGTAATTAGGGAAGATCGGTAGGGACCGAACCTTAGTTATTGCCAAGCTACTGATCCAGGGTGCTAATCCCATCATCAACACCTAGCTAGGCAGCGTTCAAGTATCCTATTCCTTTATTTCTTCATTTATAATGTACTCGTCATCATTTTAATCATGGTTGATTTTTTTAGGTTACGAAGTCTCGCAGGCTGAATGTCCTTCGGAGAGACATCCCTCGGACTATTCTAATAAGGCACTTGTCCGAGCACTTCCCAGAATGTCGAGGTCCGAAAAATTGTCGAGGAGCAAAGATGACCCTTCTGCTCTTGGCACCTCGTCTTAGAATATTGCAGCTTTGGATAAAAAACGCGGAAAAACTATCATTACGTCTCAATCCCCAAAGGATAAATCTTCTAAATTTTTGAAGAAACGTGCAGCTCCTTCCAATATAGGAAGTTCTCTTTCAAAAAAGCATAAAAGTCAATTGGAGGCCGAGGATGCTTCGTTTAAATTTGAATTCAACTCTTCGCAGCTCTTTTCGAAGGATGAAGAGAAATGTGTTGAGTTGTTCTGGAAGATGGCCGACTGTGAATCTCTATAACCAAAGGACGACTTTGCCGTAAAAGAGCACATAACTGCTCTTGCTAGAAGCTCTGTTCGGGTTTGCTATTATAATCTTAATTTTGTTTCCTTCCGAACTTTATTCCTATCTGAGTCTTCTCTCCTTTTTTTTTTAGGAAGCACGCAATATTTGTCTCATCGTTGCTAAATATCAATGTCTCTTGAGGGAAACTTGGAAATTTTCCGACAAACTCGAGAAGAAGAATGAAAGGTTGGAGATTGATCAAACTTTTCTTGCTCATTAAGTCGAAGAAATGAAGAAGGAAGCTCTCAAAGCTGGCTCTTCTATAGCTCAAAAGATGAAATCGACAAAAAAGGAGGTGGCCGAGAAAGTTCAAAGCGAACTGAACTCCATCCAAAAGATCGTTCAAATCCGGGACGATGGACTAATGAAAACTGCCAATCTCGGCCAATCTCAAGCTGTATTCAGAGTGCTCAGTGATCTTTCTTCAAAGGGTGTGAACATCCCTGCCGAGTTTTTGAAGCAAGTGGAGGAGGATGCAAGGGCAGCCGAGCAACAACTGAAGCAGTGCGAGTTCGCCGAATTTGACTCAGAACCTTTCCATTCTGATGTTTGACGAATGATGACTTTTTTTTTGTTTCTTTTTTGTAAATCTTAAGATCTATTTTTTATATTGAATGATGAAACCTCGGAATTCTCCAAAACTTTTTATTACTTATAACTTTAACTTTGATTGTTATATATCTCCTTTTAAGTTCCATTTTTAAACTTAAAAGAAAGATTCTTCGAATGATCTCTATGTTGAACTTAGAAAGTTTCTTCAACAGACTACCGGACGTTCATGGGCGAAGGCGAAATTTGTTTCTTTTTGTTTCAGTGAGAAAATCTTTGATTGTTAATGTAACATCCCGCTCCCGTTATTATTAAGAAGAATGAATTTCTAGTCGGCAACAGTGACAGGCAACCAGACATAGGGGGAAATGGAATGAGCTCACTAAACGGAGTGTCGATCAAAAGGAAATGGGCTGTGGAAGGAACGGCCAAAAAAGAACGGACAAGCTATCAAGAATGATGCGGAGACTATAAGGGCAAAGGGATGAGGAAGTCGGGTCGGACGGACGGGCCGGAATGTGGATGGCCCGGTAAGAGGAGAAGAGACCGGTGAAAGCAAGGAGGAGTGTGCCGTGAGTTTTCCTCCTAAGCCTGCAAAAGAAAAAGGGAAATTAATGGGAGAAAATTAAGGAAGGATTATAATGAATTAATAGAAGGGAATAAGGAATAAAAGAATAATGGAATAAGGGATAAAAAGGGAATAAGGAAAGGGGATAATTACATTAAGGAAGAGAAAAATAAGGAAAGTGAAGATTTGGGGAATCAGGGTTTTGGAACGCCCACACCCCTATATATATTAAGGAGAGCCGGCCAAGAGAGAGGGGAGAGAAAGGAGAGAGATGGCCAAGAGAGAAAAGGAAGCAAAGAGAGAGAGACGGTCAAGAGAGGAGAGAGAAGAAGGGAGCTAGGAGATCACGGGGAGATTCCGGAGACTAGCCTACTGGAAGAGAAGAACGAGAGCTCTCATCAGATCCTCTTCAACCAAACGGATCAAAAAGGTGAGTGCGGTTCTCTCTATGCCTGGATCTATCTTCTCTTGTCTCCTGCGAGTAGAAATCCCTTAGGAGGTGATGCAAAACGCTAAGATCTAATGTTAAACATGTTTTTGAGATGATGAACTAGTTTATAGGTTGATGCATGTTATAATGAACTGTTTGGGAAGCGGCATGCTTAGGTTTCCCTAAACCCTAAGTATGGATCTGTATGTCTTGCTTGCAGGTTGCTTGAATTGATTGCTTGCAGGTTCTCAAACCCTAGTTGTGATCCGCATATTTGATATGTAGGGGGCGGCACAATTAGGGTTTCTAACCCTATTTGTGATCCATGAATGATGCATGGGAAGGATAGAAGGGGCGGCACAACTAGGGTTTTCTAACCCTAGATGTGATCTGATCCTAGTTAAGGAAAACAAACTGAATTAAGGAAACTAGACATGTAGGGGCAGCGGCTAGGGTTCTTAACCCTAAGCCGGATCCGCGTTAGGACTGATTAAGGAAAGAGGTTAAATAAGGAAAGTAACTGAAGTCACTTAAGGAAAGTAAAGGAAATGGAAAGTATAGGAATGTTTAAGGAAATGGAAAATATAGGAATGTTCAAGGAAAGTAAAGGATATGGAAAGTATAGGAATGATTAAGGAAAGTTAAGGAATGGGTAGATCTTGCATGTGTTGATTGTTGATTGTGTTTGATGTGAATGGAAAGGAATGATGAGGTTCAGAGGTCCAAGAACACTGCTTGACAGCCGGGATTAATGTCGATGGGTCATCAGACCGGACTGCGATAATCGGATCGGTAAGCCACCAGTGGGATCGCGGCCATGAACCATCAGATCGCTCGTTGTGATGAGGACCGGATCGCAGGATGTGTCGGATGGTACCGGTAAGCTTGGTTCCGGGATGCGGGTTTTGGATCGGTCCGAGGTTCGGAAAGGAATGATGAATGGAAAGGTAGTTCCGAGGATCGGTTCGGATTTCTACGAATAGCGGTTCATGTCGATGGTTCAGCGTTATGTGCGTGACTCGGGATCGGTAAGCCACTACAATGATCGGGGTCTCCGGACCGCATGATTAGGGTAGCGTGTCGAGGACTCAATTACGTAGCATATCCGGATGGGACTGGTAAGCTGGACTGTTGACTAGTGATATGTGATCGGTCTGAGGTTCAGATCGCAACGGGAAAACCTTGATGGCCTAGTGACGAGACCGGTCGCACAATCGAGTTTGATCCAGCATGTCGAGGGCACGACAGGTCGTAAGGCCGCGTGATCGGTAAGTTGCTGGTTAACCTCTAATACCAAGATCATACTTTATCAGATCTTAAGATTTTTGGGTCTAGGTATTTAAGTTTATTATAAACATAAGCGGGAATGACCCGACTTTGCCTTACAATTTCTCGGCTCTACTTTATCAAGCTCCGAAATTTCCAGCTGTATTTTGTAAAGAATGTGTAAAGGGACGAACCCTGTTATCGAGTATGTGATTAAGATACCAATTTTATATTGTGTGAATTTCGGTTAAATATAGTTGAGTTGTATTAACTTCTTGACTATAGAACAAAAATTTATTATTGATATTGTAGCTGAACCCCGCAAAAGGCTCCCTACATACCCTTGGAAGGGATCAAGCCACATGTAATTCCGAGGTTTGGATAATTGTTGCCTATCTTGGCAAGCCGAGATACGAACATGTTTTTTTTTTTTTTTCCCCTCACATTCAGAGCCTTTTCATTCTTAATGTTTCATTCCTAAGAGAAGAGCAGGCTTGTTCGTCTCTTCGAGGGCTCTCTTTTAGGCAGCTTCTAGCATCGGCTTGATTTCCTCTTATGAAAAAGATCCCTAGTGGAGTTGTAAATTTGAAGCATTGATGATATGTGGAGACTACTCCTTTCATTAAAAACAACCAGGAGGTTTCAAGGATCATGTTGTAAAGAGTCGGTCTTTCTACTACATCGAATTTGACGATCTTGACTGTTCCTATTGTTACTGGGGATCTACCGTTCCGAGTGTTGAAACATTCCCGCCACTAAATGTTGTCATCGTCCGCTTTCTTGGATTAATCTTTGTTTCTTTAGTCCAAATTTTTTGAAACATATCAGGTTTGCCGAGCTTCCAGTGTCTATAAATATTCGGGGAACTAAGCAATCTCCGACTTGTAGTTCAACAACTAACAGATCGTTATGAGGAACTTCAATTTCATCCAAATCATTAGGCGTAAATATGAGTTCTGTTTGAATAGTCCACTTCGTTGTTGGACGAGTTGGCATTGTTTGATATCCGGATTGTTCTGACGTTTCTGCGGGGAATGCTGAAATAACATTTATCCTTCGTGGTTGAGATGGGAAGTCGGACCGAGAAGATTCTTTTTTAAGTATGAATTTCCTTTTTGAGCCTGATGCTCATCCTCTTATATCTACTAAGTACCTTTTTCCAGGAATTCGCTCTAAGTTAGGTTCTTCGGAGATTTGGTTGAAGTACTTATTCAAAAGATACTCTGGCAGGTTACGACATTTTTCTGTTTTGTGTCCGTAAGCAGCATGATAATCACACCACACCGAAGGGTCCTTTTCTACTTTTTTGGTTCTGGGTTTCGATCTATCTTCCCCGTATTGCTCTAAATTATGATCTTGTAGTTCGGTCGTCAAAAACGCAACCCTTGGTTTGGCCTTCTCCTTATGTTCGTACTCTCGATCGTAATGCTGGCAAGACTCTTTGTATTTTGGTTTTGCTTTTCTTCCTCTAGAGGTATTATTATAACCTTCGGCCAGCCGAGCTCGAATTTCGTCTGCTCTGATATATATGCTTGCTCTATAGAAAGCATCTTCCACAGATTGAGGTCAATATGCTGAAAGTTCTTCCTAGAACCTTGTTTCATACCAAGTTCCTTCAGTTAATGCGTTGATGGCTAATTCGTCCGAGATATCTAGTTGAGAATACACCATCTTAAATATCTTCATCAAGCTTTGGGGAGATTTAGTCAACTCTTACTTAACAGATTAAAGGTCAGAAATTGTTGTTGGATGTTCGAAATTGAACATGTATTATTGGAAGAATTTATGTCGTAGTTCATCAAAACTCCTGATCGTACTAGGTGGAAGATTGGCTATCCAGGTTTGGGAACTTCCACGCAAACTTTCCGCAAAAAATTTGACATTGCTTTTCATCTTTTTCGGATGAATGGAATTTGGTTCGGTTGATTGTGATCATGAATGCTTTAAGAAAAGCCTTTGGATCCCCCATTCCGTTATAAGTTGGGAACTCCAATCCTTCTTCTTTAAGCGAATAAGGACCACTAATTGCTTTACCAGACAAATCTCTGTTAGACTCCTTGAATAATTGGCTAAGATGTAGGGTGTCGACAGTGGACTTCTAAAATAATGTTCTCATAATTCAAAGTTCACGGTGCAATTCCGCTATCGTATTTTCCGTATTCGAGATTGGATCTCCGCCCATTAATCCCATGCCACAAGTCTTATATTGGTTTCTTCGCGTTAAACTTTGGTTTTCCTCCACTTCTTCTAAGATATCTGGTGTACTCCTCTCTCCTCTTGTTGAAGGTGATGATAAACGAATATATGAAAGTTTATTCATCTGATCGTGACCATTATTATGACTTCGGATATTACTTTCTCTGTTTAACATGGGATTCCCGATGACTTCTGTTGGAATCAAAGTCCCGGTATCTGAAAGTTTCAAACCTTCTAGGTACACGTGCCGATTTAAGATCCCGAACTCCAAGGTTATAATTTCGATTGGTTGTTGGTCCCAGCGAGTCTTTCTTGGTATTCTTCGAGTTTTTGATGTCATCAGCTCGGTTTTTTCGAGGTTTCTTTTAATTTTTATTCAAAAGTAGCTCCCTTCCTGGTGCGCCAAATGTTGATACTAGGTTGAACTCATAATTATTTATCATTATAGTGGTTCGTTTTTTGGAGTAAGTTAAGTAAATAAAAAAGACAAAAGATTCCTCGGAAAAGAAGTTTCATTATTGATGTTGGTTACAAGAGTGTTAACTCGGAATGTCGAGTTAACTTTATCAAAGAAAAGTATTAAACCTAGGTTTGCTAGTAATTCTTCTACCCGATTCTCAATTTTGATTTTAGTGAAGGGGGGTATGTATTTATATGCCTTTGTGGTTGGTTTATCTATGCCCATGGGCTAATCTCGAAAAATGGATATATTCCATTTTTCCGGAATCAGAGAATCTGTAATAAGATTTGATCTTATTCTTTTCGAGCTTAAACTTTGGCTTTGAACGGATTAGTTTATATCCCCGCTTCGGACACTAAAATCCAACCATTCTTTACCGAGGTATTCCTCGGTCATCTGGGCCGAGAGCTCAAATCCTATCGAATGGGCTTATGAACTAATCTGTAATTAGGGAAAGATCGGTAGGGACCGAACCTTAATTATTTCCAAGCTATTGATCAGGGGTGCTAATCCCACCATCAACACTAACCACTCATACAAGCCTTGTTTTGTCTTAAATGTCGTTTTCCACTCATCTCCTTCTTTAATTCTAACTTGATGATAGCCACTCTTTAATTCTATCTTGGAGAAAATTGTGGATCCACTAATCTCAACCAACATGTCGTCCAATCTTGGTATATGATGTATATATTTGATGGTGATGTTGGTTATGGCTCGATAATTGACACACATCGTCCAAGTGGCATCGTTCTTTGGGACAAGTAGCACATGTACATCACATGATGATAATCTTTCTCTCACATATCCCTTGTCTAGCAACTCCTTATCTTGCTTCTCCAGTTCTTTAACTTCTTCCGGATTGATTCTATATGTTGATCGGTTTGGTAAGACCGCGCCGGGGATAATATCAATTTGGTGCTCAATGCCTCTTAGTGGTGGAAGTATAGGTTACATATCTTCAGAAAAGACATCTTTAAATTACTCCAAAAACTTGTAACACTCTTGTAATAGCTATAATTCACCTCAATATGCAAGAAAAACATCTCAAAATACCATAAGTAGCACCGTTCTACGACTAGCCAAGGGGCTAAAAAGAGATGATCAGCTTTCATAGGAGCTACATTACAAGTCATTTGGTCTTGGTAACAACCCACACTAAAAGGAATAACAACTTGCTTGTTAACATAGATAAACGGTCTTGTCATCTAACCACCTTATTCTATAGGGCAGTGGGTGTTTAATTTTGAAAAATTCAAGTTTGGCCACCATTTTTGTACTAGGCACATTGGTGCAAGACCCTCCATCAATCACTAAGTTACATACCTTCCATTTGATGGTGCAGCGAGTGTAGAAAATATTTTCTCTTTGTTGCGTCTCCTCCAGTTCTTGGAATGCACAAAGAACCCTTCTAACCACGAAACATTCTTCAATATCAAGATATTCAATGCCATCAGATTCCTCTTGTTGTTCCTCAACCTCATCGACTTCATCTTGTGACTCATTTTCTCCATGGTCATTGATAAGCATCACCCGATTTTTTGGACAATATTTTGAGACATGGCCGTGTACTTTGACCTTAAAACACACAATATCTTTAGACCTTTGAGGGTTGTGAGACTTACATTGACCTGATTTGATAGGTTCGGGTGCTTTGGACTTGAGCTTAGAATCAATGGCTATGCTTTTACCCTTGTCATCCGGACTTAATGGTGGTTTGTTCCTTGATATTTAATACTTGTAATTACTATCTAAGGCCATCTTCTTCTTGATTTTTTTATCTTATTGAATGGAACTATGCATGAGATCTTGCAAGTTTTGATATGGTTTCCTTTCAACTTTTCTTGAAATCCAATAATTTATCCCATCCAAAAATTGAATCATGATGTTATCCTCGTTTGTCATCTAACTCCAGCCTATTCTTGAGATGCTCAAATTCCTCAAAATACTCTTCCACGTACCTGGATCATTGGGTGAGTCTCTGAAATTTCCTGAGCAAGTCGTGGATAAAGTGGGGAAGCACATATCATTTCTTCATCAAGAACTTCATATGTTCCCATGTTGTAACATGTTAAGAGACAGCCCTCCTCCTATCTTCAATCTCTATATCCCACCAAGTTAACGCATGACCAGTAATTTGTGTGGTTGTCATGGCCACTTTTTTGGTGTCGGGGTAGTTGTAGCAATCGAAAATGTGGTCCATACGTTGCTCACAATCAAGATAAGCTTCTAGATCGACTTCTCGAAGCAAAGGCAAGGAAGCTACTATCGATTGGCCAATTCTCACCTGTATCGAAGACATATCGATCGATATGGGATGAAGAATATCGAGACCCATATCGCTCGATATCCAGAAGACCGGAGCAAAAAACAAAAGACCAAAATACCCCTGACCGACCTAGCTTCCCTATGAATAGGGCTTGTCCCATCATAGGAGGCACAACTCCCCACATTCCACTTTTATCTCATTCTAGGTTTTCTTTACTACCCAAAAGAGGTAGCTATGTAAATATTTTATTTTTCTTTTTTCTTTTTATTTTATTTATGTAAAACCTTTTATGATTAATTAAAGTTAATTAGAAGATTAATTAAGAGAAAGAGGTTAATTATGGATTCCCTAATTAGGATTAATTAGTTGGTTCCTATGAAACCAATTAGGTTTAGATCTCCTAATCATGGGTCCTTAGGGGAAGAGAGGAGATGGAGATTGGTGACACCTCCTATCATTCTTCTTGACCTCTACTCTCCCTAATCCTATGGGTTAGTAGATGAGTCTAAGTGATTAGTTGAGAGGCTTTCTCTAACCCTAATAGAACTATGGAATAGTATTTAGGGTTTGAATTGTGGAAACCTTTGCACACTTATAGCCTAGATTCACGGTTGTATCATTTCAATTGGCTTAACATGTTAGGAGAGTGGTCTAGAGGATTAGTTGAATTCCTAAGAAATTGTTGGATCAATTAATGAGATTAGAATCAAACTTTCACATTAGGAAATGCAAATGAGCTTGTAGTGTCTAAGGCCACTAGATATTTGTCTCGATTCAATGGGCCCATTGATAGAGTAAATGCTTAGTGGTACGGTTATCTTTGATCGGAAGATCGGGTAGCTAGCAAAACCGTAGTAATAGGTCCCTAACCCGAATTAACAACCTTGATTAGCTAGCTCCCTAAAACCCCAATAACCTTTAATTAATCATTTCTAGTAGTTTAGATTCCTATGTTAGATTGAGGTGTTTATAAATTTTAAAGCTTGAAAACACCAACACCATCAATAGGCAAGCGAGGTACAATAAAACGTAAACCAATGCGAACCATACAATAATAATTGAACCAATAGATTAATCTAGTCCTAAATAAGCTAAATGCACTAAGTGGTACAACAAAAATCATGTGGAGAACCGATTGGTTAAGTGATGAGTCCCGAATTTAACAGTTCTTAGAACTCATTTGTACCAATAGGTCATGAAAATGATCATTCACGGACTATAAAAACATGAAAGCATGTTCTTGAAATGCACTATCTTTAACTCAATGGAAATTTATCTTGAGGTATAAACTATTGTGATGGTACGACCACGAGCCAATGCGAAAAGGAGAAACAAAGCAAGGTGGACCCCAAGATATTTCTTATCCATTCTCATTTAATCCTTTTTGCAATGGACCTAGAAGTAAAAAAAATACCAAACTGTAAATACAATAATATATTTCTTTAAGATTCATTTTTTCAAACCTCTCCCACACTTGAGTTTCACCGAGGACGGCGAAATTTAAGCGATTAGTAGTTGATGTATTCTCTATTTTTAATCTTATATTTCCTTTTACATCATTTTTAAGTCTTATGAATTCATTTAAGACATATAAAAAAAATGAATAAACAAATCTTCATAAATTTCCAAAAGATTTTCAAATTTTCATATAGTTGCATCTGAAATTTATGAATATTGATTACAATTGAGTTTTAGAAAGCATATAGGTTGCATTTTCACTTGCATATAGGGGTTAATGATATGGAAGGGGTTAATGATTACAACCCATCTCATTAGGATTTAAAAACAAAGCTTAGCTATATTCTTGAAATCAAAAGATCAATGAACCAAATACTTTATTCCATCTTAAAAATGTAAATGTGATTAGCATAATCCCGCTTTAACTTTGACTTAACTTGACAAAGAAGTTTCTTGATACATAAAATTTCTAAATATACATGTGGATAAATGTACATTCGGTTTCTTCATTTTTACCACCCTCTTTCGAACCGAATGAAACACTCATTACCAATAACCAAACCGTTTATTTCAATCCAACACTACTTGGGAGTGAACAAAAATGTGAGGCCTCTACCTTGGTAAAAAGAATTTGGGTTGAGGAATCGACAAGTGATGACACTCCGTTGTAGAGCTAACCACATTAAGGTAAGCCTGAGGAGTAGGATTAGAATAGGTTAGGGGTGTGATAAATATAATATGCGATGAGTTGAAATGAGAAAGTTTGAAACAATGATATCTCGAGAAGCTCTAAATCAACAAGGAGCAAAAAGGGTGTAAGAAGGAACAGATGAACAAAGGGATTTGAGCACTTATGAAAGTGAAAAGCCTAAGGATCGGTGCTCAAGACAAAAAAAAAGGTGGTGAATGGTAAATAAAGAAGAAGAATGAGGATCAAATATAGGAATAAACAATAAAGAAAAAACTCAAGGTCTCAAATCATCATTTAAAGAAGCAAACCTCCAAGGAAAAGAAGGGGCAAAAAGCCAAAGATGAATAACAAGAAGAAAAGGAGGATAACGAGTAAGGAAGAAGAGGCTTGAGAAGTTGTGAAAAGCACAAGGAAAGATTCCAAAAATAAAGTACAAAGGAGTGAGAGCTGAAGACAAAAATGGCCTTTTGGGACTGGAGTAGACTAAGTTGGGTAGAAATCCAATAATAATGGATTGGAAAATAGGGATAAAAATGAATTAAGGAACGGATAGAACGGAGTTCCAACCTTGTATATATAAATTGCCCTCTACCGTTAGTATTTTGCTAAAGATTTTTTCATTTCATGAGAAAAACCCAACGAAATACTCAACCTCTTATTGGTTTCCCTTGAAATCGATCCTACCTTTGACTAAACATGTATATCTACGAGTTCTATGCAAGAATCACCACAATTATGTTAATGAATCAAATGGTGTATTGCTTTGAATTTACATTGATAGGGAAGAGTCGAGTAAGCAGTAGAGTTGTGATGGTTTCCCCAAAAGCGTTCGACTAGGATTGCTAAAATCCTAGGTGTATGAAACCCCAATTTCAAAATTCACTCTCCTAAAATCAAGCAATTTGCTCGAAGATGAGCAAAAGCTAAGTCCGGGAGAGTTGTTGAGTCCCGAATTTTTAGCGTTTCTTACTCCTCATTTGTACATGGTTTTTAGGCCCAAGACACCATTTTATCATGTAAATAACCGCACTTCCGTTTAAATACCATCTCATTGCATCTAGAGTTAGGACCTTGTACATGTGCATGCATTTTCTGTTTTTAGTTATCAATAGGTCACGAAAAAAATCATTCATGGACTGTGGAGCTTAGCGGAATCGAACAGGAAAAGCCAGGACAACATGGAGCCATGAAACAGACCGTGCCGGCGGCACATAAGCAAGTCACAGCGGCAAAGAAGAACCAAAAGTGACTCAGCAACAAGAGATGCTTCATGCCGTCCAAGACATGAATTGTGTCGGCGGCACGAATGCCATTTCGTCCCAAAAATGGCGTTTTACCGTCCTACCCCCGCAGCTTCTCTTCCAGTTAGGATAAATAGATCTTTGTGTTTTAGGTTAAAAGAAGACTATTTTGCATAATCTTATTTAGGGTTCTTAGAGAGGTTTTGGAGAGAAAAGTTGGATCTTTCTCAAGATTTCTTGTGAGAACCACAATCATTATGCTTTGAATTTTCATCTACTCTCTAATCTCTTTATCTTTATGTCTTTAATTTATTGTTTTGCTTTGAGGCTCATAATGACCCAAGTAGTTGAATTTGATTGAGCTAGGGCTTTCGGTTTTATTTACATTAAATAGCTACGAAATCGATAAGCAAGAACAAAACTTTTAAGTCCCCGCGTGTGTTAAAAAAAATAGAATAAACTCAGATCTACTATCTTTTTCTCGTCACTTTCATTCATCCCTAGACAAAATTTCATAGATCCTTTTTTGGTTCGCAGAGATCCGCCGCGACTCTTTCTTTTGCCACCTCTCCTTGATCTTTCCCTCATCTTGGCAAATCAGATTGGACAACAATCTCCTCATTCGTAATCATATCTAGGCGACTCCAGAGGTGATTCAATGCCACAATCCTCCGTCTCTGACACCCTTCTTTGTGGATCCAATCACCGTGAAATCTGGGTAAGCTTCTCCTCGATCTTAACTAAAGTTTTTCTTACCTTTGAAACTCAAAATATCTGCTACGTTTATTCTCTTGTCATATCTCTCTAACATTAATAAAATTGGTTTCTGAAAGGTCTCGCACATTTGAAAATATGGATATTGAGAGAATAGTGCATCCATACTGTATAAACACTTCGAATCCTTATCACAAGTGTGTAGAATATTGCTTTAAGAAGATGGTGAAACAAAGATCGGACTGGAGAAGGAAGGTACTTGTTTGTGTTTTAGATGTATCTATCATCTTCCTGGATTCCTATTCTGTTATTTTTGTTGTAGCTGTTTGAGGATTTATTGAGCTCGTATCAATCTTCACACAAAAATAGATATTATAGTGGATCTTGTTTCTTGTCATATATATATGTAGTTATCGTATCAAGGTAGTTGATAGTGCTACTCCATCTGGTATTACTCTATACTTGAGCTTTCATATGACTAATGTTGTTTGTTTTTTTCCTTTTAGGATCCATTTTTTCTTTCAGGATCCATGTGAGGATGTCCGTGAAGCATATAGAACGAATGGTTGGGGGAGGGGGTTACAAATCCATATTTTATTGGCTCGGTGAATTGCTGAGAAAAAGAAATAGTTTTCTCACCTTTTAAATTCTTGAAAAATATTTATTGCCTTCTAGGAGTTTCTATTTTTCAGTTGTGAGCTGTAATTCGTTTCACTTATCTATTTTTGACTCAGTGTAAACGAGAAGGTTTTCAACAAAGAGTAAAGGATAACGAAGGTGAATGGTGTAAATGATGGGTTCCTGGAGGTTAATAAAGATTTAGTCTAATGAAAACTCATATAACGCCTAATTTGTTTTCCTCGATTTAGCTAGTCCTTTTGGAAACTGTGTGTTTGCTTTATCTACATTTTAAATTGGAAAATTGGTCAACAAAAACACTAATTTTGACGAATCACAAAAAAACACCACTTTTTTAACTTACCAAATAAATCTCGAACTATTGTTGACTTGCCATTTTTTTGGCAAACTTTACGTTGATTTATCAAATTAATCACGCTGTAATAGAACGACAAAACGACGTCAATTCACCGTTTACTGTTACCGTGAAATGAAACGACGTCGTTTCCTTTTGATCCAAAAAGACGGTCAAAAAAACCCCAACTTTTTATGATTTGCCAAAAAAAACACCACTTTTTTTAGTGGCCAGAAAAAACATGGATAAGGAACATAATGGATGATGTAGAGATTAACGTTTTACCACTCTCTTGATAATATGAAGAATTTCTATTTACAAGTAAAGGTAGTACATGATCGTGAATGTGTTCGCACAAATAAGGTCAATAACTACGTTTGTATCCTTTCAATATGCTTAAAATGTAGGAAGAGTAGTTAAAGAGAGCTAAATGGTTTCACTAAACCGTAGAACCAATTAGTGGAGTGGAATCAGACCGTCACGTAAATTATTGCTTAGGATATCTAAGAGGTATTGTGTTTAGGATACCTAAGAGGTATTGTGTTCCCGAAACATCTAGATCAACGCTCGTATTAGCTCATCGAATTACTATCATATCTCGCTATTTTCTAACCAGCCCTGCCAAGCTTTAGACCATAATAGCAATCTTGATTTCTCATTTTCTAAATTCCAATTTCCAGTTTTATTTACTTAGATAACAATCTCCTAGTTTTGGCTAAGACTTCCAAAAAGCAAACCAATAACCAAAACTCGTACTTTTACATCTTGTTTTCATTGGGTTTTCAAACCTTTCGATAAAGTTCCTTAGCTCCTTTGGATTTGATCCCTCAATTGCTACAACGATTGATGTGTTTATACTTATACTTGGGCAACAATTGATGTGCTTTATAAATTTTAAATTTGAAACACCGACCACATCATTGTTCTGTTACAGCGTGCTTAATTTGGCAAGTCAAGCCTATTGAAAGGATAAAAACGTAGTTATTGACCTTATTTGTGCGAACACATTCACGATCATGTACTACCTTTACATGTAAATAGATTTTTTTCATATTATCAAGAGAGTGGTAAAGCGTTAATCCCTACATCATCCATTATGTTCCTAATCCAAGGTCAACATAGGAAAAATTCAAGTGGACTACTATTAGAAAAACCAATTAAGTCTGGTATTCCTAATCTAAGGTCAATATCGATTTCTTTTCGGCTAAGATCAAGTACCTCGGGGTGTACGAATTGCTAGGCGTGCTTAATTTAGCAAGTTAACGTAAAGTTTGCGAATATATTGGCAAGTCAACGATAATTCATGCTTTTTTTTGTCACTAAAAAAAGTGGTGCTTTTTTTGGCGATTCCTAAAAAGTTGGGGCTTTTCTTGGCCGTCATTTTGGATCAAAAGGAATCGACGTCGTTTCACTTCACGGCAACAGTAAACGATGAATTGACGTCGTTTTGTCATTCTGTTACGGCGTGATTAATTTGGCAAGTCAACGTAAAGTTTGCGAATAAAATGGCAAGTCAACAATAATTCGGGTTTTATTTGGTGAGTTAAAAAGGTGATGCTTTTTTTGGCGATTCGTGAAAAGTTGGTGTTTTTTTTTACCGATTTCCCATTTTAAATTATATCAAGGTTTATCATTCAAACATTTACCTTTTTGTAGTTTTCTTTTACAAGTGTGATACTTTTATTAACATTGTGGTGGTGAAATCATTTGATGACATTAACAAAAAGAAGCTAAATACAAAGCTGAGAAAGAAGACGTGGAAAATAGAATCATCGGCTAGAATCATCACTCATCAAATAGCGCAGTTGTTAGGGAAGCAACCGACACTACAAAAAAACTGGCATGTTGGTAGCGCGTGGAAAATAGAATCATCGGCTAGAATCATCACTCATCAAATAGCGCAGTTGTTAGGGAAGCAACCGACACTACAAAAAAACTGGCATGTTGGTAGCGCGAAAAAAAAATTGTTACCATAGGTTCTAGTAATGTATTTTTAAATGTTGGGGTCGCCACAATTACAATAGACTATGAAAGAGGGGAAGAAGAAGAAGAAGAAGCCACTTGATTCGACAAAAAAGAATGATGTACATAAGATCAACATGCAAGAACTACAACGATGAATTGTTAGATTTACATAATCAAGGAGAGAAATTGAAAACATATACTGCTTCAATGTCATTAGATTCATCAAAATAAAAAACTGTAAAACCAAGAACATTGAATATGTGTAAGTGATAAACTCTATTTTAACATTTTTATGGTCTTTTTTATGTCGGTTTAAAATTTTAAACCGCTATTTTGATTAAGATTCATGCATTTTACATATAGTTCTCTCTAAAATTAACATTTTACTGATACATACATTTTTTGCATATCTTATATTTTTAGGTATCAAAATGGGTCAAATCACACATAGGAGTCATACTAAGGAGAAGTAATCAAGAAATGGGAATTGATCAAGAAAAAATCAAAAGCAATCAATAATTAAATGAAGAAAAGGGAAGAAAAAGAAGAAAATGGAGGCAGCTGACGCCATCATCACGTCGCATGCATCACCAACAATCGGGCCAGCCCATCATCTTCTCAATTTCATCACGTAGCACCAGCAATTGGGTTCAGGCCCACTTTATCTTTTCTTCCACATAATAATCCAATCATTATCGAAATGAAAAGGGGAGCATTTCAAAAAAGTCTAAACCAATAAAATTATTTACAGTTTTAATCAATTAGATATTTTAATTTACAATTAATAGATTTTAAAAGTAATCCCTTTAAATTAATATATATTAAAACTAAAGAATCAACTAAAAAAAATAATAAGTCCAAATTTCATATCCAAATGACCACTCTAAAAATACAAAAAAAACAACTCAAAACATCAATAAAATTAATCTCTACTAAATTTATAATTTTATAGGGGTCTCATAAATTAAATTTTGTATTAGGTCCCAAAATTATATGTAAAATCAAACGATAATACTTGTAGGTACATATATGATTTTTTTAAACGTTAATATTTTAACCTATATTTAACGAAACCAAATTAATTTATAATATTTTCCTTCACAAATCTAACGAAACCATAATTCTTTTATCGCTAGCACAAGAATTCTTATGTCATGATGAACAATTTTGATTCGAATTTTTTTTTTTACGTTTTCTGATTAAATTGGTTTCACATCTTGTGAGCTTGTGAGTGTATTTCATATGTGATTTTGTAGAGACTTTTCAGGTTGTCTTCCCCATATAAGTGGGGTGATGTTTGGTTTCGTGTGTGTTATCGTTTCAGATCCACGGTTTCAGTTTTAATCTAGAACAAAGGTTTTCATGATCTTTTGTTTCTTCTCTTTACCTTTCAATTTCTTGTGATCCACTAAATAATAATTCATTAGGAGAAATTGCAACATACATTAGTAGAAAGTGTAGCAGCTCGGAAAATCGGTGAAGAAATTATATTTTTTCTCAAATGACTTGTGATTGGAGAGATTGGAGGCTTTGCTTAGTTTTGTTAATCAGGTAAAAAAAAAAAAAGATTTAAAACAAACAATAACTAATGGAAGAGTTTAATTATTAGGACAAGAACTGGTTTCTTAACCAGAGACCAGACACGAGATATGAGACATTACAATAGATGTATCAGATCTTAACCAGCGGCTAGACGATTGTTAGAATTAGGTGAAAATTTCCAATGGCTTAGATATTGAGTTCGAGTTGGGCGACTCAGAAATATGAACCAACATAATTACTAAGAAATATGAGATTTCAATAATGGAGTTTTTCTGGTATATGTACAAGGATAAGAACATAAGGTGGTGTTTGATCATTTATGACGAATCTTGCTTCTGAAGGAAATGTTTTAAGGGAAGTGGTAAATATATATATATATGATCAACAATGTAAAGTTTGTAGCTTTTAGAAACCAGATAGAGGTAGTGTTCACCTTTGCATTATGATTACCATAACATTTATGTACAAGGAAAGCTTTTTGGTTCACATATATGATGCGTTTCCTTTTGGTTTCACCGGATAGTGGTAGAGTTTTAGATTAGAGATAATAAATAATTCTAAGTATCAGGAAGGTTTTAGCTCCTATGCGTTATGATTTTCTAATTGGGTTCCCTGAATCATTTTATCATCTTCATTTGTAGACCATATTAAAAAAAATTGGAGATTAGATGTATTTTAAATTGAGAATTGTTCACATAAAATTAAATTTAATTCGTTTAGTTCTAGGAGTTTAAATTAAACTATCAGAACTCCTACGTATAAATATTTTTTTTTTTTTTAACTCATGTGCATTTGTCATTTTATTAACAAATTTTTTATTGACTGAACACATATTTTCTCTTATTGATCATAGTAAAAGTTTATATAAAAAATAATGAGGAATGCAATTTCTATCTAAATTTTGCTCTTTTTTTAATGCATGAATTTTTGTTTTGCAACGAAAGAAAAGGCATATCAATTAGAATTGAATTGCTAACCTAATGATCGTATTGTTATTTGCATCATGAGGTTTCAAATGATTGAAGTAGAACAAAACGAGTGAAATGGTACATCTGTTTAGGTGTTCAACGATATTTTTGAATCCTCATTTTCTTAAAAGACTCAGATGATTGTTGTGTTTCGATCACTGCACATCACAAATCAATGAAAACATTTCTTTCTTTTGAATTTTTTTTATTTTTATCGTTGTGAAAATTAATGTCCGCACTAGATATGGGAAACCACCTAGTTATTAATAGGAGCAGCATTTCGAGACAAGCGGAGGAAATGAACGGGTCTGGTCGGTTTAATTGATACAGCTCCTTCCCTTCCCAAATTAAATGAAACCAATTGGTTTTGATTTCCTATGTGTATAAAAGCCTCGTTTCTCATAAACCTTAAAGAGAAGCTTTTACAATGTAAAAAAATTATGAATTTTGGATTGCTAATAGAATGATCAAGAAAGAAAAAACTCAAAGTCTCAAATCATCATTCAAAAAAGCAAACCTCCAAGAAAAAGAAGGACAAAAAGCCAAAGATTAACAACAAGAAACAAAGGTGGAGGATGAGCAACCAAAGAACAAGGAAAAATTCAAAAAAAAAAGAAGGAAGTAAATAATGGAATGAGATGAGAGTTAAAGGCAAAAAAAACAAATAACCTCCTGGGTTCGGAATAGATTAAGCTGGGTAGATATCCAACAATAATGGATTGAAAATATGGATAAAAATGAATTAAGGGACGGGTATAATATAGTTTTAACCTTTTATGTGTAAATTGCCCTCGACCCTTAATATTTTTCTAAACATTTTTCCATTTCATAGAGAAACCCAATAAACTACTCATCCACTCCTCGGTTTCCCTTGAAACCGATCCAACCTTCAACCAAACATGTATATATATAAATTATATGCGAGAATCACCATAAGTATGTTAATGAATCAAATGGGGTATGGCTTTGAATTTACATTGATAGGGAAGAGTCAAGTAAGCAATAGAGTTGTGATGGTTTCCCCTTAAGTGTTCGACTAAGATTGTTAAATCCCGAGGTATATGAGGCCCCATTTTAAAACTTCACTCTCCCTAGATCGAGTGATTTGCTCGAGGACGAGCAACTGGGGAGTTGATAAGTTTCTAATTTAGTGGTTCTTAAGCCTCATTTGTACATGTTTTTTAGGCCCTAGACACTGCTTTATCATGTAAATAACCGCATTTCCGGTTAAAGCCATCTCATTGCATCTAGAGTTACGATTTTGTACATATGAACGCATTTGGTGCTTTGAGTTATCAATAGGTCGCAAAAAAAAAGGATCATTCATGGACTATGGAGCTTAGCGAAACCAACCATAATCAAAGAAGCACATCAAGAATCAAACAAGAGAAGTCGAGACAACTCAGAACCATGAAATAGGCCGTTCCGGCAGCACAGAAGCAGAACATGACGGCATATAAGAACCAAAAGCGACCCAGCAACAAGAGCTGCTCCATGCCGTCAAAGACATGAACCATGTCAGAGGCACGAAGGTCAATCCGTTCCCAAATAGTTGTTTTACCATTTTACCCCCGCAGCTTCTCTCCCACTTAGTATAAACAGGTCCTTATGTATTAGGTTAAAAGAAAAAAAAATTTGCATAATCTTGTTGAGGGTTTTTAGAGAGATTTTGAAGAGAAAACTTATATCTTTGTCAAGATCTCTTGTGAGAACCACAATCATTATGTTTTGAATCTTCATATACACTATAATCTCTTTATCTTTATGTCTTTAATTTATTGTTTTGTTCTGAGGCTTATGATGACCCAAATGGTCATGTGTGACTAGTTGGATTGTATTTAGTTAGGGTTTTGGGTAGGATAATCTTAGGTTAGGGAAGTGATTAAATAAGCTAGGGAAGACTATCTTGTCTATGGATTTCAATGATTAAGCTAAGGATTGATCAACCTAGGTTTAAGCCTCTAAGCATTTCATCGTCCGAGAGGTGTTCGATGAAATGCCCATTTCATTTTCAAGGATTAAAATATATTGTCACAGGAGATTGTAGATGATAGAGGTTAATATAGATGTTAAAGGAGGATTTGCAGAACTTGTTAGGGGATATCTAAGAGTTTTTGGCTAAAATATCCACTAATATATCTTCTATGACCTAATGAACGGATTGGTGATCAAAAGATTGACCCAATCTAGTTTTCAACTGTGATGCACTAGTTGAAGCTTAATTGATTATCTGTAATCTCCAAACTTTGATTTATCCTAACCATATAAGTCCCAAAACTCAACTCTTTATTATTATTGTTGTTTCATTCATAAATCTTGTTACTTTCAATTTCTCTCTTGCTAATTATTTATGTTTAATTGTATCTTTTTTATTCATCGATTAGCTTAGTAGTTTTAAAAAATGAACATCCTATTAATCTAGCTATTCACCGCTTAATAGTATTTTTAATACTAAACTTCGCCTCGTTGTGGTACGATACTCGTATTTTCCGCTATTCTACCTTATTTCAGATAGAATTTGAATATATGATATAAATATGTTGATTGAAGCGGAACTAGCTTATAATGACTAGGCTAGGCTAGAATCACCGCTCGTCAGTAAAGTATCTTTCCCCACTGAGAAATTTTTCTGTCCATGAGACCCACAACTAACAATCAAATTTCCAATATGAAACATGCAAACCTAGGAACGCATTATCATGCATTACTTAAAAAACAAGGCTCGATTTCAGGAAAGGTGCCTTCACAACACTACGGGGTAGTCATAGAGAACCAAATGCCTTTATACGTAGTCCATTGAGCATTTGGGTTCCTCATGATTTTCCATGTCTCCTTCGAAGAAATATTTATTTTGTAAACATCACCATTTTCTAACCACAACGCCCTGTCCTCTACTCCCAAAACACGGTGAGCTTTACACTCTGCTATATATCTCCTTCTCCACCTGTATTAGCAGAGGGTATCGTTGCCCTCTCCGTCGATCTCTCGACATAACTTCACCAGTGTGGAACCAATGGGAACCCCTAAATCAATACAACCCCGCTGACAAAACTGATCGTGTAACACTCCAATCGAAGACAATTTATCAAACCAGAAAGAGACAGCTTCACCATCATTTATCTCTAGCTTATAGAACCGCTTCGCCATGTCTCTATATATGGGATGGTGACTATTATATAGTGGGATCAGTTTTAGATCGATATTTCAAAAGACGTACAAAATTATTAAATCAGGTATGTTTCGAGCAGAAACTCTTTACACACCAAATATATATTATATTGATAGAACAGCCTCGTCTCCGAGTTACGTACAAACAGCAAACCGACAAAAAAAACACGCAAACCACACTACTGTATTATTACACAAGACACAGATTGACAATGACGAGACAAGTTCGCATCATATTTTTAGAACGTGGACGTGTAGTCTCATTGCCTTTTATTCTTCACACAAGCTTCCAAAGCTTTTCATATCATTACATTATTATACAAGTACGTAACAGTAACAAGCAATACAGTACGTAACAGTACCAAGTAAAAGACTTAGGGACAAGTCTCTTTCTCACTTAACGACGGAAGCTCCTAACCTGACGAGGTGGGTCGGTCGCACTGTCGTTAAGTTTGACTCCGGTGTAGACAGCTGCACCGGATATGGCACCGAGTGTAGGAGCCACCAGATAAACCCAAAGTGACCTGTAGTTTCCTGATGCAACGGCTGGTCCGAGCGTCCTCACCGGGTTCATAGATCCACCACTCGATGGACTGTCAAAAACTCAAATGTTTTAGAAGTTTTGATGCAATGATTCTAGACAATCCGAAGATGGAAATATAAATAGTTTAGATTTTACCCAGCAACAAGAATATTGAGCATGACTGTTGCTCCCACTGCTATACCGGCCAATTCTCCAACCTGCTCATGAAACCCAATCATGAAAATAGTTTCTAATGAGTAGAGCTATTTAAATATTTATCATTGGCTAATCAAATCAAAAAGCAAATAAACGAAAGGTGTGTGACTTACGGCACGAGTGTCGGTGGCGACGGCAGTGACAACGAAGAGGAGAATGAAAGTGATGATGAACTCAAGAGCAAAGGCTTGTCCGACGCTGACAGATGGAACGGTGACACCTCCGGACATGAAAGGATGGAAAACCCCTTTGAGTGCAAAAGAAGCGCAAATGGAAGCTGAGACTTGAGCCGCTATGTAAGCTGGAACGTGGGCCCAAGGGAAGTGCCTTAGAGCTGCAAACGCTATGGTCAGTGATGGGTTTAGGTGAGCTCCTGAGATGTGACCCGTTGAGAGTATTATGATCATCACCGCCAGGCCCGCGCATGCGGCGTTACCGATTAACGTTTCTGCTCCATCGTATTTCTGGTTCACAATTGGACCCGCCGTCGCCGTGAATATCAGGATGAACGTTCCAACGAACTCCGCTCCAAGCTGCAATGATGACCATATGCTAGAGGAATTGAGGCTATAGGGAAAAGTTTCTTGTGTAGCAAGGAAAGAGAAAAGTGGTTTCTTTTTTCATTAAGAACATCATTTTCCGTTTATATTTATTGTTTCGTTATCTACGAAAACATGTGTATCTTTTAGTAAGCGGCTGTATATATACAGAATGTCAAAGAAGACTAAAACAAATTTATGTTACAGGCCATATATATTTCCAAATTTCAAGAAGAACCATCAGTAAAAGACCAATAAAGTTAATTTTATTTTGGTTTCTAACTTTTATAATAAATGGATTTCATCTTTAACAAACATAGATAAATGGATTTTCATGTTGTATAAGTACGCTATAAATTTTCTTTATCTTAGTAATTTCGTTCTCTTTTTCTTTTGTCACGAGTAATTTCGTTCTCTATTACCACAAAATTACAAAAAAGAAAAAAGAAAGAAAGCTCCAACTATATATCAATAATACGGAGTAGTATTATTGGTCAATGACAAAAAGACAGGAACCGTGAATTGCGTTAAAAACTCCATCGATGGCTGCTTCTGCTTCCGTCATGGACAGAGAAGAAAACCCTCACAGCAATTTAATGAATTAAATATCTAACCAAACCTTACGTAACATAAATCTTTCACATATATAATTAGAAGAAATAGATATAATATTTAACTTACACCAAAAAGATATAATATTTAACTAATTTGTATCGGTCATTGAAAAAACCGACCGTTTACTTTATTTTTTTGGAAATTCGGCAAAAATAATTCGATTTTTCATAAATTACCAAAAGAATTTTTGGACTGGTTAAAAATACCAAATTTTTTTTGACTTACCAATTTATTCACAATGTTTTCATTAACTTGTCAAATTAAATAGGTCAACTATATACATAATTTTTTTTTTATTTGGATAATTATATTTATACAACTTGCGTGTTAAAAAAAAAAACTATTTGTATACAGTTATCAAAAAAGAAAAACTATATATATGTTATGTCATCGCATATTGTGAGTTTGCTCACAAAAACCAATATACACTAAAATCTCTATAAATTAATAATATTAAGATTACATTATTTTAAAAATATATTATTAATTTATAGAATTATTAATTTATTGATATATTAATTAATTCAAAAATTAAATTAAAATTTAAAAATATATTAATTTATAAAAATATTAATCAATCAAATATTAATTTATAGAAGTTTTACAGTAATAACATCCTTCCAAATCAACTACTATATGACGATTTAACAAAAAACTACTATATGACGAGACTCGTGTCCATTTGAATGAGCTGAGTTCGAGTGGGCCCTAGACTTAAGACTTTTATAGTGTTATTTTATTTTTATGTATTTATACTTCTTTTATTGAATAATATTTCTCGTTCGTTTTTTTTTTTTTAAATTTTTTATATCAGTTTTTCTATTTGCCAGTCTTATTTTAGGTTGTTAAGTTCATATCGTGTTACAATCTCGTCCAAGTGTGACGTAAACCCCTATGATCTTTTCCAAATATTTTTATTCTTTTGAATAAAATCTTTTCCAAAAAGACAAACGTAAATAATAAAATAGCATAATAAAAGGTAAATAATATCTTCTGTGACTCCTCTGAAAGCTTACAAAAACTATTCAAAACATAAATTAATAATCTACGATCTCTTTTTTTTTGGCCCAATTGATTTAACTAATTATTCATTATTTTTCACAACGTGAATTCCGATGATTTCTAATAGACAGACCACCAAATAAGTGACATTTTTCAATAGAGTAAAATGAAATAAAATATGAGAAAGTGTTACTCCTAAAACTTGAAAGTTGAAACTTTTTTATTGTAATTTATAGAAAACAAAACATATGATGTATTATTTTCTCGTTATGAAGAAAAAAGAAAAGAAAAAGAGTAGAATAAAAAGAGTGAAGGGTTAGTTTACCTTGCGAGTGAGGGAGACACCAGGGGAGGGAAAATCGGTGAAGCACGTGTCAGCATGACCCCAACTGGGTCCCATCACCGGCAAGCATTTGCATGGAGGCATCTGTTTCCGATGATCAAAAGACATTGAATCTACTCTCATCCCTGTGATCAACGGTCCTCCCGGCGTTCCCGGCGTCGGAGGAGCTGTCACCGCCACCGCACCCATCTCAGCCTCCGGTGGAGCCATTCCTCAAGGTCTTCTTCTGTTTTTTTTTTTTTTTTCCTTTTAAATAAAAATGATAAATTCTAATTTTTTTGGGTTTTTTTGAAAGGGGAGGGAAATAAATTGTTGGAGACGAATTTACATGATTTTAGGTTTTTATAAATTTGTGTTTACACTTGTGTTTTAAACTTCGCCAGGACTGCTTTCACCAACACACAAGGTTCAAATCGAGAGACCAATTAATGAAAAAGCAATTCTTTCAATCAATTTTGTTTTTTTTTTTTTTTGTTTTTTTGAGGAATGAGGAAGAAAAAGGATTTGGACTTAAATTTACATGCTTTCAAGGATTTTTATAAAGCTGTTACTACGTTATAAGGAGAACGAAGATAGCCACCTCAAAGAAAAAAAAAAAAACGAAATCAGGAACAGAATCTTATAAAAAGCAAAGCCAACACACTCATGGAGATGCGTACGTTAGTACTGATCAAAGACTTGTTCTCGAAACTGAGGTTGTGAAGAGAGAGAGAGAGAGAGAGAGAGAGAAGTTGAAGGAAGGAAGATGTGAAAGGTTTGGTTAGAGTTTTAGCTTATGATATATATATATATATATATATGTGTTTGTGTTTATATAGAAAAAGAAACTATTGTGCATTGAACCCAAATAATAAACAATAAAAAGTCAACTCCTTTGTACAACAGCTTCATTCATCTTATACTAACTCCCTTTTTGAAGATTTTGATGATCTGAGATTTTGATGATCTGCTAGAGTCACCGGTGTCTCTCTCACAGGCATCTTCGTTACCGTTGGATCAAAGCAATCTTTCCGTGTGTGACGCTTAGGAATCGCACATGCGCCGTTACCATATCACTCATTTGCCAACCCACGACTCTTCAATAATTGAATATAAAATCGTTTTTCATATAGTCTAGGGAAGGGTGCTTGATTTGTAAAACAATATTTAATTGGAACCCATTCATTTTAATTTATAAGTGTAAATAAATACTGCTTCTCACAAAAGGTATAAATTACTAATTTTACAATGTAATAATAATGATTCCCTTCTACTATTTCAATTGGATATAAAGAATACATACTACTTTCCCTATTTTTTTTTTTTAAATATCATTCTACAAATTTTCACACATATTAAAATAAATATTAAAAATTCTATTTTATCCTTATTATTACACTACATAATTTTCTCTTTTCAATTAATATATTAAAACAACAAGATTAAAATTGGATTTTTATTCAAAATATTGCACTCGAATCTTAGAAACTCTTTCAAAAACAAAAAAAATTAGACTAAAATGACTCTTTGAAAAACAGAAAGAACATATTATTTATTAAGAAGCAAAACACGAATGAAAAGTAACAATTATAATAGTGGGAGAAATTGTGTTTTTTTTTTCATAGAATAAATATTAGATTGATTAAAAGAGTTACAATTGGATGTGAATGTTTAGTCTACTTGAACAAAATATTAGAAAACATCATTGAATGTGTCCTATATAAAAGATCTAGCAATAGGTGTCTGAAGATTCCAAAAAAACAGCATGAAAAAAAGAAGGGTTTTCAGCGAAGAAGAGCTCTTCAAGCTATTGGGGATGAGATGAGTTCACATATGATTGCAAGATGTTTTTAAAGACTCCTCTGTTAACTTCATTTGGTTCAGGAATAACATTCCATTGATCAAACTTCCGGAGTTTAAAACGACACCCCTCAACCTTAATCACCACTAAAGAAATACCTCATAATTCGATTTCTGTCTCTTCTTTGTATGACCTCTAAACAAAAACCAGACTCTTGGCCTATTAATAATGTCGATCAAATCTCCATCATCCATAGCAAACATGACTCTGAAGAAATTGTTGACTGCAATAGCTTCAATTACTCCAAAGAAAACCTTGACCACTACATCCTTACGAGAACCAATAAGTGAATCACAACGCCTTGATTGTCCCTCAAAATCCACGCATCTCTCAGATTTTTGGAGTGTTTATCCCAAGTTATATTTCCACCAACCCTGAAAAGGATACCATGTAGAAAAAAAATCTTTAGAGAAGACATGATAAAAATACTATTTATTTTGTAAAGTTATAATATAGAATATAGAAGATATAGGGTCATTACAAAAAAATAAGGCATTTTACCTCATAAAATTAACATCATTTTCTTTAGTAATACTAAAATGATGAAAGTGATGCAAACTAGTATCATTTTATTAACTAATTCTAAATCCCTTCTTGAAACCCTCTGATTCAGGCATAATAATTTGTTAATATCCATTTTTATTTTGGTTTGTAACTTAAATCTGAGAATTTCATTTCTTCTCAACGTTAACACCTTCATTGTCTCCCACCGGCGAATTCTCAGAAATGGCATCCTCCGTCATCATCATCTGAATCGACACTTTCATCCTTCGTCATTAACCTATATTCAATTATTTTCGGGATTTGTTTCTTTAAAATGACAATCGTGGTGAACAATCGAAGCAATGCACAATTTTGAGATTCTCGAGCTTCAATAGTAGCGATTGTCATTTTTTCCAATTTTTGAGATGAAATGGTGAGAAATTGTATGTTTATGGAAGTTTAGATGTGAATATATAGATCTTTTTAGGTATTCATCGAAGCTGAAAATGGATTCCGATTGATAATCTCGCACTCGTCAGAGACGTAGGTATCTCTTAAGCATCCATGCTCTTTTTTTTTTTTTATGTACGCTGGTCTTGCGGGTGGAGCATATGAGAAGAACAGTTTTGATAATATGTAAGCATTTTTATTCCTAGCTTCAGTTTCTCCTAAGCTTCGTATGTTCCATTCTTCGTTCATGAATAGCTTTCCGTAAAGAATCTTAGACCAATGGAAAATCTTGGATGAATAAAATCCAAAGTCAAGTTTATCTACATCAATTGATAATATTGTTGCTATAAAAAATGGAAATGTAATGCAACTACTGGAATTATTTGTCAACGAGCAGTGATTGCAGAAACTTATTATAGCTTGATTCACTTTCCGGGACTATTTTGCATATCGTAAAACCAAAAATCATTACACACAGCTAGTATCCCTGAATTGCTTGGAACGTTCCATATGTAAGCCTTTGTCTATTTATTTTTATTTCTTTTTTGATTTTGTGCTTGCTTATCCTGTTGGAAGGCTTCTTCCCTCTATGTCTATTAAAGTTCGTATAGATTTATATTATTCTAAGAACTTAATACATTATACAAAGTTAGATCTAATGATCTCTTGGAGTTATTTAACGTTGCATACTGGCACTTAACTTTTTTAGCACAGCTGGTGCTTGAATCATTTGTTCACTTGTTTTTGTTATGTTGAATTAGGCAAAATAAATGTGTAATTTTTTTTTTCTTATCAATTTGTTGTGTTTGCAGGAGTGGAACACTTTAATGCTATCAAGTTTTTCACTGGAACAACAACTGCATACTGTGAGGTAAGAGAGGAAAACACAATAAACCTGCAAAAGAAAGAAAGGAAAAAGATAGCAAGCAAATCAAAAACTAGCCGTCAGGCATTAAACACAAGAATAGTCTAAAAAGGAAAGTTGATCTCATAGTCTTCAATTTTAATATTTCGTGATATTGAGATATTCCAGCTGGTTCAGAGGTTTCTTATGCTCCTTCTAGGCTCATGTAAACCATATTTAGGAGGCCAACAAGTTGTAACATGAATAAAGCCCATTTGGCCTTATCGGTTATGAGAGAATCCGTCGGACATGTTCTCACTGTTTGGCCTCTATATAGAGATCTATAAGCGTTCTATGTGAGCTCTTTAGTGGTTTGGAAGGCTGACTCAGAGAGATTTATTGTGGTGGGTGGATCTTCTCGTAGGTCGCTCTGAGCAGTACTGGACATTTGGTGGAATGCATCCTTCAATCGTGAGCTCTTGTTATTATTGTTAAGGTAAATGATCTTTTGTTTTGCATGGTACACTTTTCTTTCTGTTTGATGCACAATTCTTCTTGTCGCATGATTGTGAGGCTTAAAAAAGAAAGAGACGAAGCACGCCAATTGCTTGCAGAGGCTGAAAGGCAATTACATGTAGCTCCTGAAGTTGCCACAGTGAATGCTGCTCTTACTAATGGTAAATGAGATATGTCTGCACATTTTCTTCTCAAAATAAGTTGACATGATGTAATCCTTTCTCCTGTAATAAGTTATTGATTTTTGGTTTCCCTTTTTCCACCTTCCATTGGTGAGTTGCAGTAGCTTTTTTTTTTCTTATATGCACAAGTTTTTTGATACGTTGTGAGAGGTTGCTTTTACTCATTTTAATCTACCTTTTTTAAGGTGGGGGCACTGTTGATCCAATTGCAACTCTGGAAGAGAGTCTGCTCTTTTCTGCTAATAATCGACCATGTACTTTCACATGAAGGGGAATGTGAGACAGCCCTGGTAATTATTTACCTTTTCTACATCTCTTTTTATTGAATCACAAAAGAAAGATGCTAAAAAGCTTTTCTTCAATCAATTTTTCATGTCTATAATGTTATCTTTGGTTTTTCAGTTTATACGTTCCTTCGCGTTTGATGTTTTGTTGATATCGAGTATTATAAATGTCTTTTTCTACCAAAATGTAATCATTCCTTTCCTATGGGAAAAATAAAAATCTTATTACCAAAGCTATCTATTTGAAACTGATGGGTCATGAACTACCTTTTTTCTAATAAATAAACGGAAGTCCTTAGATGAATCGGTCTCATAAGTAATTGCACGAGACCTGTTTTTATTCTTTTTTTTTTACTGATAATTTCTTCTAGGAGTAAATACGCGATAATGTTATCAACATTCAAGTTATTGATGCCTTACAATCTAATTTTTTGGATGTTGTAGAGGCAAACATACACCTTATCTTGGTACTTTCAAGGTAAGCTAGTGGAAATTGAAGAGTTTATGCCATAGGTATGTATCTTCAAGCTTTCTTTGGTTGCTTTGATT
Source organism: Euclidium syriacum (assembly GCA_900116095.1). NCBI lineage: Eukaryota > Viridiplantae > Streptophyta > Magnoliopsida > Brassicales > Brassicaceae > Euclidium > Euclidium syriacum. The sequence continues at coordinate 3,480,327 of FPAK01000018.1, read as the reverse complement.
CTTTCAGTTCAGTAGAAAAATCAAAACGATGCTCTTGTTGCAAGCTTTTAATCCAGTGAAATAGGATATGTGTGTGGGTGACATGACTTGGTAGTAAACCTAAAATCTTGTGTTTTGTTTGTGATTTTTTTTTTTAAGTTATTTCATCGCCACATAAGGATGTATTTTCTTAAGAATGGAAAAAATTTGTAGCGTCATGAGTTAGAGGTTATGAATATTTTTCAGCATCACATTAGATTCAGGGTATGTTTTAATTGTTCAATTAGGTTCTGTTTTCATCTTGAAAATGGCTTATAAAATGGCTTGAGAATGGTTTAGAGAAAGGCAATTGATCAAATGAGAATGACTTGGTCGATTCAGTAGTGTTTCTGGCTTGGAATGATAATTTGGTTAAAACAGATGATCACTGAGAATTTCAGTAGTGTTTATGTGATATGATTTTGTCATGTTTATGAATTTCAGTAGTGTTTATGGATTTAGTTGTAGATTTCAGTAGTGTTTATGTGATTTGATCTTGTCCCGATCTTGGGAAGGTTGGTAAAAAAGGTGCTGAAGGTTAGAGAATGGCTTAGAGAAAGAGTTGCGGTGGACTTTATGGATTCAGGTTCTGTTTTACCAAATCAAGATTAAAACTTTTTTAACTTATTGTATTTGTTTATAAAACAATCTTCTTAATTTGTTACCAAATCAAGATTATAACTTCTTGATCTTATTGTATTTGTTTATGAAACAATCTTCTTAATTTGTTACCAAATAAATATTATAACTTCTTGATCTTATTTCATTTGTTTATGAAATAATATTCGTAATTTGTTACCAAATCAAGATTATAATTTAGGGGATTTGGTTAAAATACATCGAAAATTGATTTCAATTGTAAATCTACATTGTTAATTCAAACAATTGCAAAACTACACTAAAGGGTAGATGAAATTATGGTTACTCCCTCACGACTAAAAAAAAAACTAAACCACAATTATCATTATAACTTGTGCGCTGTCTGAAACTAATTAAATAATAAATTTAAAATTTTAAAATGTAGAAAATTATTTTGATCAATTTTTTTGATTCAAAAATTAAATACAAAGTAATCTAATGTATGAAAATACACAATTCAAAAAAAAAAAAATCAAATTTACTATGTAAACTAAATTGTGTTATAAACCCCCAAAAATTTGAAGACTTCTTTGGAAGTCTATCTTTGAATAAAATTTTAAAATTAAATAAAATTAGGAAAAAAATATTAGGATAAATTTTTTTGACATATTAAACTTTAGAAAAAGTGGAAAAAAAATTAAAGAATATAAGGCCAAATGGGGTGTAAATTACCAACAATAGGTTTGTATGGAACAATTACATATACCTTTAGGATTAGGTTTGAGGTTTTAAGATGTTTATGATGAAATGTTAAACTTGGATATACTTTTTAGATTTCGACTTTGTTAAACACTTTTGTTGATTGTTATATGAATGGTAAATAGTCTATTTAGGGTATAAAAGACTTCTAGAGAAGTCTCTATACACTAAAATCTTAAATTTAAATTACAAAATTACAGAAAAATATTTTGTCCAGTACTTTTAATAAAATAATTAACTATATACAATTTTAAAGTTTATAATATTAAATTTCATAAAAATTGAAACAAATTAAACCATATGAGTTAAGATGGTGTTTGAACCACAAAGATAAGATCTTCATGAAATATTTACATATATTTTTGGGTTTAATTTGGTTATAAGTATTTATGTTGAAAATTTAAATATGCATAAACTTATTATATTTCAACTATATTAAAAGGTTTTGGTGTTTTATCTATTTTACTGCATAATTTTGTAATTTAAGTGGTAAATAGTAAACTTAGGGTTTCATTTAAGGTATAGAGACTTCTAGTGAAGTCTTTTACTAACTAAGATGACTTCATACAGAGTTTTTGGGTACATAATTTTTAACCTTTCAGAGATATTTTACCAGCTATATGAAGGAGATTTTCTAACAGTTGATATTCGGATTTTTAAATCCTTTAGAGGGTATCAATTACCTCTTAATCAATGTAGTATAAGAGGAATCGAATCCAAACTCGCGATAATTGTCACCTAAAATGTAAGGACTTTCTTAATCTAAGCTAATGAGGTTTGTTGTTTAAATCAATTTGACTAATTAAACTAAATGCAAGTAATTAAATGACTAAGTTTATGCAATGATTTAAGAAGGGTCTTTAGATGGGTTATTGGTGAATTGGGTTCACTAAACATGGTTTAGGATGTCTAACTACTCTAATTAGTTATTCCCTAGGTTAAAGATCCATTTAATAGACTAATTCATTTCCATGCAATTAATCCCTTCACTAATCATAACATCATTAGCAAATTCCCATTTGTGATGATGATAACTAATGAGTTTAAATTCAAATTACAAGATCAACCTAATTAAGACCTTAAGCACCAATCCCTTGGGCTAAGGATCATAATTTCAACTCTAAGTTCTCTTGGGCATTTCATCAAACACTTGGTGTTCATAGAATACTCCATGTCATCTTCTTCATTTCCATGCAAGAAGAAGCATTAGGAACTCTTAGAGAAGGATGAAATGTTTGATTTAAACCCTAAACTAGCATAATCCATGCTTAGATCACCCTCATCTAACCCATCCTTAAACCCTAATAAAACTACTCAAGACCCATAATGATTCTCTCAAAACCAAGACTGATTAGAAGAGAAATCATGTTTGGGAAATTAAAGAGAAAAAAAAATCTAAGATTAAAATTGCAAAATAGATTGAAAATCAAGTTTAAACAAAGTTTGAAACCTAAAACAAGAGATAAAAACTAGAAGAAGATGTTTCTACTCCATGTATAAAGAGTAAAAAGGGTTTTAAGTGTTTTTAGGGGGAACCGGGTCGACCCGTAAGATTTCAGTCCGTCAGGGGTCGCAGCGGTCACCTTCTGACCGCTGCAGGACCGCTGCAGGACCGCTGCATGTTGTTCAAGATCTTGCTCAGAAGTTCGCAGCGGGCATGCAGCGGTCTAAGTTAGACCGCTGTGGTAAAAATGTGATATCTACCAAACTATAAGTCCAAATGACCTGATTCCAGCTTGTGCAGAAAGATAAATCCATCCTCCACAACTTCTATGAAGAATTTTAAGGCTGAATCTGATCGGAAGGCTTTCGTTTTGCCAGGTCTTTGGGAGGTGTCATTTTCTCTCGGCAAGACAGATACTCTCCAGAAAATCGGTCATATCTCTTGAACCACATGTCTGATCGACGTGAATCCAATTCATATAGTTAGAGGACTCCTCTGGCTACAACTATCATGAAGGACACCAAGGCTGAGTAGGCATGGAAACCCTCCGTCTGATCGGATCTTTGGGAGGCTCCGGATGGATTCTATCTTCTCTTTTGCATCCATGCCTCATTCCTTTGCTCCAATGCACCTAATAAACATCCAAAGGCACTAAAAGACTCTCCTAGGACCTAACGCAATACCTATAACTTAAATGCAATGAAATGCATGACAAATATAACAAAACTAGTCGAATATGCAATGTAATCCTACTCTAATGCAAACCTAAATGATGTAAAATGAGAGAATATCAACAGTCGCTGTAAACCGCAACTCTGCAGTTTTTCTCGAAAATTTCTCTATGTAAACAGCAGCAACAATCTTCCCGAAGCATAGCTTACATTCAATCATAACCGATTAGCCGCTGTTATCTTCATCTCTGTCGCAACGTCTTCTCTCCTTGACGATCTGGTTTTGTAACAGAGATAAATATTTTTCACAAAAAAGTTTTCAGATCCAACAAGAGGATAGCGAGATATAGTTATTCTCAATCTTCAAGTAGCTCATACACTAGTTTGAGTTCCATCGCTTGACGTAGATCCGAAGGTTACGTGGGTTGGTGCCTATTATGCAAACTTCGAAGACATCTGATAATCTAAAAAAGAGATTCTATGGTTTTCGTAAATGGGGTGTGAGGCCTTATTTTATGTTGTGTTGGTTGTTTGTGATTGGATTTTAAAGTGTGGGGGTTTAATATAAGTGTATGTTTTATAATGTGGTTATATAGGATGGTGGCTATCATGTAATGAAGTGGTGGGAAGAGGCAATGATGGAGGAGTTGCATGAGTTAAAGCTGGCTGGTTCTAAAAACGACAAGTTTTTGATAGTTTTGCACGATGAGGTTCCTGAAAACGCAAAAAAGATAGCTCAACAGAATGAGCTAATTACTGAGATTGAGAACCGTTTCAAAGATATCGAGTGTAAGCGTTCTGGTGTTCAGTTAAGTAATCTGATGGTGGCTGGTCTTAGTTTTATCGTTGTCATCATGTGTATTTCGATTTCGTTTAGGGGATCTTAGTTTGCTATAATCGAACATGAATTGTTGTCTTTGAAATTCATATATTGACAACCTACATGTAATCAAACGTGATTTAATTTAAAATTATGGTATCGTTACAAACTTAGATTGCAGACTACAAACGAAGTATTTAGAGTTCCATTAGACTGCAGATGAAGTCTTTTTTCAAACTTATGTTGAACTCTTGTAAATGAACTATTGTCCTGAATATTTTTGAAATTTTTAGTGGGAATATAGATTATTTGAATTTTTATGTACGGCTAGTTTTAAAAATTTAACAAAATTTAACTTCCCTCTGACAACAAATGAAATTAGTTTCATGTTGCTTTGAGAGTAACCGCCATTGATTCATGTTTTTTTTCTTTTGCGGAGAGACTTTTAGAGAAGTCATTTAGGAGAGTTCCCGTGGAGTCGTTGTTAGTTGAGAATCTAAAATCTTTTTGGAAAGTCTAAAAGTAGATTTTTTAAAAAGTCTTTAACGACAAAAAACAGAGAGTAAGCAGGTATTTTTTAATTATTATTCAGTATTTTAGCTGAGCTGAAAAAATTAACAAAACATATAAAATGGAGTTTTTATCGCGGTTAAAGTAAAAAAAAAAAGCTCCATTAATTAGAAATCATAGGCGATTTATCTCTTAAACGTATAGATGTGAGTTTTTTGAGCAGCCGTGACACAACCGTACACTGTAGCCTGTGTTATTTATGATATCTTCTCGAATCGATTCTATCTTAAGTCATTTCTCTGTAAGTCCTTTGCCAGTCTAAAATCTACGTATGAATCGCAAATCTCTTAGTGTTTTGATTTCTAAGTCTCCTTCCATAGTAAGCAAAAATCCGTTTTTATTTAAAGTTTTCACCTATTTCTTGTCTAATATCAATCATTGTTCGTTTGATTATATGTTAAATCTTGCGCACAAATCATAACCGTTTTCATTTCAAATTGTTGTCATCTTTGATGCAAGTATTTTAACATTATCGTTTGTTTGAATCACAAATCTTGTAAATTTGTTGCTTTCATACTTATTTTGCTATTTGTTTCTCCTAAACACTTCGATTGAAGACTTCTATCTGTGACTCCTCTTCGAGACTTCATAAGAAGGACTCGTGGAGATTTCTAAATAAGTCTCGTTAAAGACTTATAAATAAGTCTTTATCCCTCCTTTTTTTTTTTGGGTGGAGATTTTAGAGAATGGCTAAAAAGAACTAAAAACCCTCTTCTAATGTTGCTGAGAAAGCTAGTGATGTGCTCATCGATCCGCCCCTATTCCCACCTCAGATGTTCAATAAAGATGACATGAATAATCACCTATACACACTTCATGATATGCCCAATCAATGTCTGAATAATCACCAATTACGGATGACGTTTGACAAAGTCAAAGCAGACCAATTCATATGCAGAAAATCATGATGAATTCAGGTCTAAGGACTATACTCTATAGTCGTAATGAGAAACTCATATGACACTCATATAACAATCTTGTTGAGTTCTCATTAGCGGGCCACGTCCGATACCGTGTTCACAACACATATCAATGTGATTGACTTTGATACTCCTATCAATGACACCATGAAACTTGGTCATCAGTCACATCACATACTAGTCTCGCGCGGTTATTAATGTCCCAATTTAATAACCTTCGACCATGGACCTCAGTAATTTATGACATCTATCGCTTATAGGGTTTCATGATCAAATCATGTATTTGATGACCTATAAGAATGCCTTAAATTATTTTGGGACTATTATTTAATCAATCAATTGCATAATTAAATAATAATGAAACAGTTTCATTAACTAAAACATAACCAAAGTATGTTTACATGAACATCAAAACATTAATAGCTCCCACTAAAATTAAGATCACATCTTAAGAAATCTAATGCCTACAGCAGTAGCATAACTCTTATGCTTAGGCCGTGGGATTTGCTACGGTGTCCTGCTTGGAACTCTTCCAGCTAACTGCACCGTTGTTTGGACAAAGACATAACCGGACTACAACCAGAAATCGTCTTTTTCCGTATGACCACTCACTACAAGCTTATCAATTCCTTTGCACACCAAGAACTTTACCTTAGTATTTCTCAAATACTCGAAAATGTTCTTGACGGCTGTCCCGTGACTTTCACCGGGATAAGATTGGTATCAACTCGTTTTGCTCAAAGCACAAACGACATGCGGACGTGTACATAGCATGGCATACATGATGGATCCTATTGCAGAGGCATAGATAATCCTACTCATGCGCTCTCGCTCAGCAGGTGTCGAAGGACAATGCTTCTTGCTGAGAGTGATTCCATGTGATATCGGAAGCAAGCCCTTCTTGGAATCATGCATATTAAACCTGCGTAAGACCTTATCAATATAAGTATTTTGACACAGTCCAATTAGCCTCTTCGATCTATCTCTATAGATCCTTATTCCAAGAATATACGCGGCTTCTCCCATATCCTTCATCGAGTAACAATTTCCAAGCCAAGTCATAACAGACTGAAGCAACGGAATATCATTTCCGAGAAGCAATATGTCATCTACATACAATACGAGAAATGCAACTGCGCTCCCACTAGTCTTCTTGTAAACGCATGATTCTTCTTCGATCCTGATGAAATCAAACTTTTGATCGCTTCATCAAAACAAAGATTCCAACTCCGAGATGCTTGCTTCAATCTATAAATGGATTTATGAAGCTTGCATGCTCTCCCATCATTCTTAGGATCAATGAAAACCCTCAGGCTATGTCATGTACACATACTCTTCCAGAATTTCATTCAAGAAGGCGGTTTTCACATCCATTTGCCAAATCTCATAATCATAATGAGCTGCTAGGAGCCGAATGGACTTAAGCATAACGATTGGGAATCGGTTTCTTCATAGTCATACCATGAATTAGCTTTAAACCTTTAGCCACCAATCTAGCTTTCATATCAGTATATGACCATCCATGTCTATTGTCCTTTTGAAAATCCATTTACACTTAATGGTTTTAACACCATCTGGTAAATTCACCAAAGTCCATACTTTGTTTTTCTGACATGGATTCCATTTCGGATCTAATGTCCTTTAACCAATTTCGGAGTTAGGGCCCACCATTGCTTCTTCAAAATTCGCAGACTTGTCATTGTCAACGATCAATGAATCATGACAATTAGTCACGAGAAATCTGTATCTCTCGGACTCATGACGAATCCTTTCGGATCTGCGAACTTTCAGGCATCACAGGTGTAGATACTACGACTCTTCGTAGATCCAACCGCTGCTCTTCCTTAATAGGTTAAGCAGTTTCCTGTGATACTCGAACCTTTCGAGTTGTACTTTACTCCCACTGTTTTCTTAGAAAGAAACTCTCTCTCAAGAAAGACACAGTCCCGAGCAACAAACACTTTGTTCTCGGTTTGGGTGTAGAAGTAGTAAGCCTTGGTTTCATAGGAAAACCAACGAAGTAGCACTTATCAGATATGAGTGCAAGCTTGTCAGATATCAATTGCTTGACACAAGATTCGCAACCCCGTATTTTAAGAAAAGACAGACTTGGAACCTTTCCAGTCCACATCTCATATGGAGTCTTTTCAACTGATTTTGTGGAACCCTATTTTAGCGTGAACGTAGACATTTCTAGAGCGTATCCTCAGAAGGATAATGGAAGATCTGTGTGACTCATCTTTGATCGAAACATATCCAATAGGGTCCGATTCCTCCTCCCGGACACACTATTTCGTTGAGGTGTTCCAGGAGTGAGTTGTGAAACAATTCCACAATCTCTCAGATGATCACTGAGTTCTTGGTTTATGTATTCACCTCCACGATCCGATCGAAGAGCTTTAATACTTTTGCCAAGTTGATTTTGTACTTCATCCTGGAATTCTTTGAACTTTTCAAAGGTTTCCGACTTGAGTCTAAATGGATAAACACATCCATTTCTACTGAAGTCATCAGTAATTTTAATGAAGTACAGAAAGTTTCCTCTAGCACTAATGCTCATTGGGCCACACACATCTGTATGTATAAGACCCAACAAGTCATTGGCCCTTTCATTAAACTTGTTGAAAGGGGCCTTTGTCATTTTGCCCAATAAGCAGGATTCACACTTCTCAAATGATTCCTAATCAAATGAGTCTAAAAGCCCATATTTTATGGAGCTTCTGAATCCGTTTCTTATTGATGTGGTCCAAATGACAATGCCAGAGAAATGAGATTCAAATCATTGGATTTGAACCGCTTGGTGTTTATGTTATAGACAGGCATAGGTTGGTTTAAAACATAAGACTCATTCTCTAATGGGGTGCTACTATAAAATATGTCATTATGATCAAAAGAACAACACTTGTCTTTAATCGATAAATGAAATCTTCCAAATCCAAACAAGAAGTGGAAATGATGTTTCTGCTTATAGCAGGTACATAGTAGCAATCCTTAAGTTCTAAAACCAAGCCTGATGGTAGAGACAAATGAAAATCCCTACGATTAATGTAGCAACCCTTGCTCCATTCTCAGTGCGCAGGTCCACTTGCCCCTTCTCCAGAGTTCTACTGTTGCTTACGTCCTGCATATTCATACAAATATGAGTACCACAACCAGTATCCAATACCCATGAGGTAGAACTTGGATTAGTAACATTTACTTCTACAACATAAATACCTGAAGAAGAAGTCTCGTACATCTTCTTTATCTCTTCAGAATCTTCCAGGTATTTCATGCAACTTCTCTTCCAATGCCCAGACTCATTACAGTAACGGCACTTATAAAGATTAGAAGGGTCAGACTTGGGTTTGGGCTTAGCCATGTCCTGATTCACAATCTGGACTGCCTTGTCTTTACTAGGTTTCTCAAACCTCTTACCCTTCTTGATGTTATGCTCAGCTGTCTTGAGCATACCATACAGTTCAGTCAACGTCTTCGTCGAGTTGTCCAAGTTATAGTTCAAAATAAACTGATCAAAACTCGACGGCAGTGACTGCAAGATGATGTCAGCAATAAACTCTTGGCTGATGGGACTGTCCAGTTTCGCTAGGTTATCAATATAACCCATCATCTTTGTGACATGTGCGCTAACTGGACCATCCTTTGGTAGCTTACACTGAATGAGAGACTTAACCGTCTGGTATCTCTCAATTCGTGTCTGCTCCTGAAACATCGCTTTCAGGCTAGTAATTATCTCAATCGGCGACTCCACGATCTCATATTGCTTCTGCAAATCCAAGTTCATGGTAGCCAACATGAGACAATTCACATCGACCACATCATCATAATGCTTATGCCAAGCATTTCTTACTGCATGTGAGGCATTGGATCTTAGTTTATCGGGGATAATCTTTACAAGGACATAGTCCTTTTTCTCCTGCTTGAGAACAATTCTCAAGTTCCGATACCAATCGAGAAAATTTGATCCATTTAAATTGTCCGTCTGAAGGATGGATATCAGGGAGTAAGTATTATGAGGAGTGGTCATAACTTAATCAAGAAAAGAAAATTTAATTAGTTTTGATGTTCAAGGAATGAGAAATCTTAATATTTAAGACTGCTCACATTATATTCAAAATTTATTTTCCTCCGAAAGAATATAATGATCCAAGATCCATATTTCACTGAGATTTGAGTGAGCTTTGGCTCATCGTCCAAACTTCAGTTATTTAGGTGAGCAAACACTTTGCTGATCATATCCAATATGACTTGGTCTTGGATTAATATCCTATATTAAATCCAATCTTATGTCTATAGGCCCAAAACCATTTTGATAGCCCATTCAAGCAAACCAATCTTCGAGTCATGTGGTAACGATTACCACCTGCGTTACTCGTGTAATTGTGAATGCCTTGCTTTGGCAAGCCCATCACACAACAAAACAAGACCCAACAGCTGACAAGATATGGAAAGACATAAGAGATGCTTGATATTATGTTTGAGGAACGGAACATTAATCTTAAAACACATCACATATGTATTTAAGAAAGATTAGATTTAATTCAAAAAGTTTTAATCTAATTAAAGTTGATTTAAATCTAGAATGCAAATTCTGCTCTTATGTCGGTCGACATAGACACCTAGTGTCGGTCGACAAACACAACTTCTTCAGAATTGCGAGACACCTGTCGGCCGACACTGACACCTAGTGTCGGTCGACAGACACAAAAACCGGTTCAATCGTGGTTAAACCATTTAACCCGATTAAACCAATCAATTTCGATTCAATCCAATTGAATCGGTGTCGGTTTATGTTTGTGTCGCCCAATACGTAGTTGTATCGGTTGACACGAGCTAACCGATGTAAAATCGTGATGAAATCGACCAAACCAAGTTAGATCGATCATACCAATCCAGTTCAATCCAATTGACTGATTGAGATCGACGCGTGTCGATCGACACGAACAGTGTGTCGATCGATAGAGGCGATTTTTCTGGAATATCGATCATTGGACCGACACTTAACCGATTTTATTTTGCGTTCAGGGACAGTGTCAACCGACACACACTTTGTGTCGATCGACACATCCCGCAGATCCCGTGTCGATCGACACACGTTTTGTGTCGATCGACACAGCTCGCAGAAAAAACCCTAGTTTTGAAAATTTTGAAAACCGCCGTTTCGCGAATCAACAGGCCGTGTTATCGACACACGCTTTGTGTCGGTCGACACGCCTTTTGCAGAAACCCTAATTTTTCAGTTTTTCAAAACAACTTTGCATCCAAAAGATCTAACATGCATCTCTATGAATTTTATGAATCAAATTCGAATTCAAAGAATTTAGACATCTTTTACATATTCAATAACAACATATGGCTCTGATACCACTGAAGGAATTTGTGTATAGGTTATAAAACTTTTTCATAAGCCTAATGATTCCTTTTAGCCCTAGATCATGTTGATTGAATCTATGTTATCAGATCATGGATATACCTGGAGTTTCTTGGCAGCGGAATGAACAGGATATCGAGATCAGGAGCGCCTCAGATGTTGCCCCTCTATAACAAGTCCACACTCACACAAAGCTGGATCAGGGATGCTAGTGCCTCTAGAGAACAATTCTCTTGGGATTGGGAGTCTTTGGTGGCTGTAAAACTAGGTTAGAAACTCTCTAGGTCGGTTCTCTATCTTATATATGGCGACCTAGAGAATTCCTGGTTAACCAGTGGATTAACCGGTTTAAATTAAGTCATTAATTAAAACCCGGTAATATTAATCCGGAGTTGTGTCGATCGACACAAGCATGTGTGTCGATCGACACACTCTTAAAACCTCCATATCAATGTGTAACAATTACACATTGATTAGATCATTACTCTAATGATCATTCCCAATATTTGTTATCCAGTTTGCTTAGGTGTGTGACCCTATAGGATCATATAATACTGACAATGAGTTCATAACTCATAAGTTACAAGCGGCTTCTAGCAAAGCATTATAACTATCCAGTATTTCATGATAGTCTTAACTCGACTTCACAACTATATTAGAGTGAATACAAGTATGATATCCAGAACATTCCCTTCATGAGTCACTCAGGTTTTCATGAGTTCGAAGAAGTCACTGTACTCAAATGCGCTTAAAGGGAAAATTATGAGAAACCAGAGGTTGAGATTATAGATGAAATTAAAGATTTTTGGGATCTGCTAGGCATTAGTGTCACGGGTGGTCCAAGCGATGATGATTTGGTTGAGGCGTGTGAAAGGTCCAGTGGCTGGAGGCGAGAAGATCGGATCAAAGTGGGCTATCTAGCCTTGTACACAACTTTCATCGAGGCTCAGGCCAAGATGAATCCGACCAAAGCTGCTCTCGCTATGACAATGATCAATTTATTGGAGTCTCCTATGTATCCGTGGGGAAGAGTGGCACATAAATTATTGATGAAGTCGATCAAGGAGGCTGAAGTGGCGCAAGGGTCGTATACCATTAACGGCTTTATCGAAGTCTTGCATATTTAGATATTGTGGTGGCTACTGGTATATGTGAAATATTTTGGACAGCCCTTACTTAACAAGCCAACTCTACCACTACTGGCTTACCAAGGATCAAGAGAGCGCAAGAATGTCAAGTCGAATATGTAGAGCCATGTATTTGATAGGCCGTAGACATCATAAGAAGTCTAAAACATGACTTATGTAGAAGTCTTCTAGAAGACTAGACTGCTGACGAAGTCTTCTCTATTTTTGTTACTGTCAGCTCTATCTCACATAACCAAATTTTCGCTGTTTTGAAGACCACTGTGATACACTTCGTCAAGAAGGAGTTTGCTGACATGTTTCCACAAGGGGACAATGATAAAGATGATGAGAAGATTGTCAACATTGTGAAAGCAATGTATGGACATTTCAGACCCAAGTGGAGATGGAACGAGTCTCACTGGCCAGTTAATGATGTTCTGGTTTCAAAAACCGGGGTGGTGAAGGTGGATGATGAAGATGAAGAGGACGATGAAGTGGAAGAGGGGAAGCAGCAAGGTAAGGCTAGTAAGAGGAAGGAAAATGTTGGTATGTCTGGACCAAGGGAGCGAGCCAAGAACATTGGAGATGGTGATGGTGTGTGTTGAGACTGGGTTCAACTTCTAATTATATATAATTAGAGGGATTCATTTTTGGAATAAGTTAAGTAAAAGACAAAAAGAGAAACCTCGGAAAAGAGAACTTTTATTGATAATATCGGTTACAAGGGTGTTAACTCGGGATGCCGAGTTAACTTTATCAAAGAGATGTATTAAACCTAGGAAATCTAGTAATTCTTCTCCCCGATTCTGAATGTATTAAATTAGTGAAGGGGTTGTGTATTTATATATCCTAGTAGTCGGTTATACCCATGGGCTAACCTCGTAAAAATGGAAATATTCCATTTTTCCATGATCAGGGAATCTGTGATAAGATTTGATCTTATTCTGTCCGAGGTTAGACTTCGGCTTGGGACGAAGTTGTTTACACCCCCGCTTCTGACACTAAATCCAATCATTCTTCACCGAGGTGTCCCTCGGTCATCTGGGCCGAGGGTTCCAATCCTATTGAAGGGACTTATAACCTGATAAATCATCAGGGAAAGGTCGGTAGGGACCGAACCTCAACTATCGCCAAACTATTGATAAGGGGTGGTAACCCCCCACCATCAACAGTAAGTCCCCCCCAGTTCGTCCGAGGATGTCTTCGGACAGAGTTGGCGAATTTCCATAATTTAATAGCTTGTCGATAAATGAAGCTCGGTCGCGGTCGATCTTCGTCTTCAATAGCCTTGATTTATCTTTCTCTTAATCTCGATCTAAGAACGAAAATTCTTCTTTTGATGATTCATGAATCACAATCTTGATTCTATCAAAACCTCTTTGTCTTCCCATGATGTGTCATCCTCTGAAAAGGCACATTGAATGAGGAAGTGGATTAGGCTTTTCACCCCTTATAAATATTCACCTCACAAACCAAAATTCTCTCACCGCCTCTCATTTTCTCAAAAATATTTAATTCCCTTTATCTCTCTAGAAAGATGTTGAACCCTTTCATGAAGAACCTTAAAAATACACAAACCTCGGATATTTGTTTCACAACCCGAGGAATCAAAAGTCGAAAAGAAAGTGCTATCCAAATCAATGGTTTCCTCGGAAGCGGATACTCCGAAGGTAGTAACCACAAAACGAGCTCTTCCGGGAACCCCCAAAAAGTCTCTCATAGACACCTCGGCGCCCAATCGTGCAGTTCCTCGGCTTTCTTCTACTCTGCCGAGCAATACTATTACCATTCGACCAGCTGTCGAGAAGACCCCGAACCCAATATCCTCAGAGAAAAATCCGATAATTCTGATCCCGGATGCCCAAAATCCGAGAGGAAATACTAGTATTTCTACCCGCGAAACCCGGGTCGGAGGTAAAAATTCCGATATTATGCCTCCTCCAAAATCGAAATCCCGAGCTCTGCTGCTCCTATTCCTACTCCAGCAGGTTCCTTGAAGCTGCTCCCGAAGCTCCCAAAAAGAGTTTGGCTAAGGCTTCTCAACAAGGTCCGCTTATTCCACCTTCATCTCATTTCTTTCGATATTCTTTCGGAAAGAATGTTCATTTGTTTGAAGACCAGAGAGAATGTGCAAAACTCTTTGACAGACTTGGATGTCGATCCAATTCTCCTTCTCCTCTTTCTGAAGCCGAAAAGAACTCACTAATCGAAAGCGCGGCTTCGTCCTTTTTCAAGGTTTCACTATTATTCGTGTTTCTTGTTCTTTTAAAGTTTTATCTGACCTTCGTTTCTTTTTATAGACGGCAGACGTTTCCAATCGTCTTCTGTCGGACGCCGAGGTGAAGCAAGCAGCGATGGGAAGGGAAATATGGAGCTTAATATCCATGGTGGGGAAAACTCCTCATGATTCTGCAGCTGTTGTGAGAATGGCTGAGAAAGAATCTAAAAAGTCTGCCAAGCTTGCTGGTGAAGTGTGACGTTTAGAACGTGAATTAGAAGTAGCTCGTCAGCCTAAGTTGTCCAAGTTGGATTCCGGACGAAACGGGAATAAAACAAAAGGTAACGTTATCAACCAAAAGATACTTGGTCATTTAGATGCTCTCGGAGAATGCAGGGGTAAGTTGCAAAAGATTCGGAAATACGTCTACGCAAGCCAACTTCGAAATTCTCTGACTGATTTGTTTCATCAGGTGAAAGGAAAGTTCGATCTGATTGAAGTATTCGAGAAGGAGAAGACTTCGATTCCTTCTGTAATGAAAGAGGAACTTTCTTCTCAACTGAAAAACCTTGAGCATCGATTGAAAGAATTTCTCGATTTTCCCCTTAGTCCTTCAGACATGACACTTCCGCCTTTAATTCAAAAAGACCTCGGAAACTATCGTCGGTCAGATGATGTTAGGATGAAGTTACCCCGAGGAGCGTGTAATCGATACAGATCTTTTCGTACCTTGTAACTTTTTCTTTTTGTTGTTGTTTTTTTTGTTTTTCTCTTTTTTTTGTATGAACTTATTTGGAAATTTTAAGATTTTGTTGAAGTTTGATGACCTTTGGCTTAAATGCTACTTTATAACATTAAAGCTTTTGTCATTGTTTATAAAATTGAACGAGAAATGCTCGACCTTTATATGTTATGCTAGATTCTACTTTATGGAATTCCAACATTTGAAGTGGTTTTAAATGTGCGGGAAGGACCCGACTTCTCCCTGTGATTTCTCGGCTCTACTTTATCAAGCTCAAAAATCTCCAGCTGCATTCGGTAAAGAATGTGTAAAGGGACGAACCCTGTTATCGAGTACGTGATCAAGGCACCGATTTTTTTTTTGTTTTTTTACCATAGCTGGACGCCGAAGAGTTGCCTACGTACCCAAAAGGGATCAAACCATCTGTAGTTCGAACCTTACTAGGTTTTTTTATTTATTTTTTTTTATTTTTTGCGATTCTACGGCCCATCCGTGCAGTGATACCTTTTTAGATGGAATGAATTCCACGCCTGAGGCCCGTCCTCGCCTTCCATAGTCTTCAAACGATAAACTCCAGATTTAACTTTCTTTACGATTAAGTAGGGGCCTTCTTACTTAACTCTAAGTTTTCCAGCTCCAGGCTCTTTTGTGTTCTCGAACACCATTCGTAAAACTAAGTCTCCTTCATCTAGAGGGCGATCTCGAACCTTCTTGTTGTAATATCGAGAAGCAATTTGTTGGTAATTTTGAATACGAAGTAGAGCGTGGTCCTGAAGGTCGTGAGTTTCATCATTTCGTTCCTTCAACTCCGCATCATTGATTTCGATATCGTGTATCATTAGGGTTCTCTGCAAACTCGGAACCCTGACTTCGGTAGGAGACTTTGCTTCCATCCCATAAGAAAGTGAGAAAGACGTTTGTCCGGATGCACTTCGAGGGGTTGTTCTTGTGACCATAGTACTCCGTCTAGTTCATCTGACCATCTTCCCTTTTTTCTGAGAAGTCTTTTCTTTATTTCGGAAACAATCGTTTTGTTTGTAGCTTCGGCTTGTCCATTTCCCTGTGGGTACCTCGGAGTTGACTTGTTTAAACGTATTTTCCAATTTTCACAAAAGGCCTCAAAATTGTTTGAAATGAACTGTGAGCCGTTATAGGTTACTATTTTGTAAGGAATTCCATGTCGACAGACTATGTTCTTCGAGATGAAACTTTCGACTTCACCACTTTGAATTTTCGGATAAGCTGCTGCTTCGACCCACTTAGTAAAGTAATCAGTCAAGATTAATAGAAACCGATTCCCATTAGTTGACTTTCGAAAGGGTCCTACGACGTCCATTGCCCAACACATGAATGGGTAAGGAGGTACCGCGGCCATAAACAGTTCTGTTGGTGCATGAATCTCCGGAGCATGTCTTTGGCATTTCTCACAACGTGCCGTGAACTTGTCACAATCTGCCATCATGGTGGACCAATAATAACCCAATCTCAAAAATTTTATAGCTAGCATCCTTCCTCCTGAATGATTTCCCCCTTCTCTAGAATGGGTAGAAGTCATTACTTCGTTTGCTTCTTCTTTTCCGATTGAGTGAAGCATTAGTTATCCTGCCGATCTTTTAAACAAAACGCCGTCCATTATAAAATATTGAGCAGCCAAGGTTTTAAGCCCATGTGCCGCCCATTTAACCGATGGAGCCTCGCCATTCTTGATATAGCGAACAATGAGAGTCTTCCAATCCTCTTCGTCCTCTCCGAGAAGTTCTGGTTGAGCCTCTTCTTCATCCGCATTTTCAATTACAAGAGATTGCTGGTCGTGACTGCCAATACTCGGATAGTTGATTGTCTGAACTGGGATCGTCCTTTGCAAATCAGGATCCGACGCCGTTGCAAGAGCGGCCAAGGAATCCGCCATCGTATTTTCCCTTCGCGGAATCCGTTTTAGATCGAATCTTTGAAATGTCCGACCAAGTGTCGTACCAGCTTTACATAAGCTTCCATCTGATCATTTTTTGCTTCGAACTCACACTAAACTAATTTGCTACTAATTGAGAGTCGCAAGAAGGAGTTGACAAGTATCTTTTTAGTTCTTGAAAGGCTTCTTCACATTCGTTACTCCATTCAAACTGTTTGTTTACTTTTAGTAGATTGTAAAAAGGCAAAGATTTATTGGTTGACCGTTAGATAAATCGGTTCAGGGTAGCGATTCTCCCAGTAAGTCTTTGTACTTCTTTTGAATTCTTCGGGCATGAAAGATTCTTTATTGCACTGATTTGTCTCGAATTGGCCTCTATCCCTCGTTTTGTTACTATATACCCGAGAAATTCTCCAGAAATAACTGCAAACGTACATTTGTCCGGATTCAATTTCATACCAAAACGGTTCAAGATATCGAAACAATCCTGTAGGTGGGTGAAATGGTCGGATGCCACCTGGGATTTTACCAACATATCGTCGATATAAACCTCCATCGTATTTCCTGTTGATACTGGGTTCAACTTCTAATTATTGGTAATTAGAGGGGTTCGTTTTTGGAAAAGTATTAAGTAAAGAAAGCAAAAAGAAACCTCGGAAGAAGAACTTTATTAATGATTTGAATTACAAAGGTGTTAACTCGGAATGCCGAGTTAACATTATCAAAGAGAAGTATTAAACCTAGGTGATCTAGTAATTCTTCTCCCCGATTTTGAAAGGCCCTTCTTAGTGAAGGGGGGTATGTATTTATATATCTTTAATAGTCAGTCTTGTAAGCCCATAGGTTAACCTCGAAAAAATGGAATATTTCCATTTTTCCAAGACTAGGGAATATGTGATAAGATTTGATCTTATACTGTCCGAGCTTTAGACTTCGTCTTAGGACGATGTTGTTTACACCCCCGCTTCGGACACTAAATCCGATCATTCTTCACCGAGGTATCCCTTAGTCATATGGACCGATGGTTAATATTCCTGTTGATGGGACTTATAACCCTAGAAGTTATCATGGAAAGGTCGGCAGGGACCAAACCTTAATTATTGCCAAACTATTGATAAGGGGTAGAACCCCACCATCAACAATAAGTCCCCCCTAGTTCGTCCGATGATGTCTTCAGGTAGCGTTGGCGAATTTCCATTTTGAATAGCTTGTCAATAAATGAAGTTCGGTATTGGTCGATCTTCGTCTTTAATAATCTTTAATAGTCTTGAATCTTCGTCTTCAATAGTCATGAATCCTCGTCTTTTAATTTGGCGGGAAAAAGATTGGATAATGAAAGGTCTCGTTCGCGCATACTTCTTGGTTTTCATAAAACCTTTTAACTCCCAAGTGACGTGTCATCTCGAAAACGGACGAAATTAAATGAGAAGAAAAGCGCCCCCTCTTGCCTCCGGTATTGGCTAATCAAGTCGTTTCGTCGCTGTAAACGAAGCGTCAATCACCATTTGTTTGTCCAATAAAACTGTTGTCTTATGATTAATTCCCCCTAAAATCAGCTTTTCACTCTCCGAGGTAATCTTCGATCTTCATTTTTTGATTCATTAATATTCCTTTTAACAATGTCTTAAAGAAACAACCCCGAGGTTTCGATTTCCGGAAACACACTATCCTGGCCGGAAATCCTGGACGTCGGAAATTCCCTCTTTCCTAGATCCGAAATTGGATCAATCAAAAGAAGAGCTCAAAATCCCGAAGAAATTGAAATCCTAGTCCCGAGGTCCGATCAGAGACCTTGGACTCCACCACCAGGTTATGTATGCCTTTATGAAAGCTTCTTCTCCAAAGCCAATCTCTTGTTTTCAATCCCACAGTTAATGGTAAGCTTCTGCGCCCGTCGAGGAATGGCGATGTCTCAATTTACACCCAACTCTGTCAAAATCATCACTGGGCTCCTAGTGCTCGCGGCTTGGTGCAATATTCAATTAAATTCTTGGAAACTTGAAGAGTTGACGAACTTCTCGGGTTCTGGAAACCCAGAGGGAACCTTCAAACTTAGTATCAAATCCAAGAAGAAAATCCTCACCGGATTCCGTTCAAGCACGAAGTTGTTGGTCCGAAGCTTCTTTTATATCCAAATCAACCAAGCTTCAATTTATAAACCTGATGCCACAATCTTCTGAAACTGAAACCTTATTTTGTTTCTTTTCAGTTAACCAAGCTACTTCCGAGCTCTTCCGCCAAAATTCTTCTCCAACGAATTCGAAAAACTTAAAGAGAAAGGAGAACTTCAGTGGGGCGACATACTCCCTTCCCATTTTTACAAAGCTGGCTCTTGGACCGGTATGCTTTCTCCGAACTTCCTGATCCTTTCCGAACTTCTACTTATTTCATGATTGATCTTACAAGACGAGAAGAGTGGGAAGGACTCGACTCTTCTTCTCAAATGAAAAGATGAAACCCCGAAGGAGCTTCCGGCAGCAATCAAAACCTCCTCCCTAGAAAGAAACAAAGTTTCGTGGCCACCAAAAAGCAAAATGTCGAAACTTCTAAAAAGTAGAATGCTGAAAAAAGAAAGCTCATCTTGCCAGTAAAGGAACATCACACATTCAAATTCGAGTTCGATGGTGCGGACTTGCTCTTCAATGACAAGAAGAAAAGCAGCGAGCTCTTGCGTAAGGCGAGTGGTTACGACAATCGTCTGCCCGAGATCTGCTGCGAATCGAATACTTTGGAGGCCCTCTCTTGCTCACTTTTTAAGGTAAACAACCGAGCCAATTTTTTTCTTTTCTTCGGATCCTTCTACAAACCTTAACATTTTTACATATATACTGCAGTCAGTGGGTTTCATCGGTCAGTCGTTTCTTCAGTATGAAAAGAGAATTGCACAATCTAATTTAAAGATCGATTCCCTTCAAATCGAGAATGAAGATTTAGAGAAGAGATCCCTTGACGCCGAGGAAGCTTTATCTAAGGCGCGAAGCGAAGTCGAAGATAAAGATAAACGCTTGGGTAAAATAAAGGCGTAGTTTGTGGAGGAAGAGTCGAGAATTTCCGAAGTTTTCGAAGAAAACTCTCGGCTGATAACCGAACTGGCTGAGGTTAAACGTCAGATAATTGATATCTCGGAGGAGCGGGATGTCAATAAAGCTATTATAAATTCCAAGTGTGCTGAAAGTTACCAAAAGGGACAATGTGCGGTTCTCGACACCTGTCAAAAGAAATTGAACCGATTACGCGGATCTCTAGATAAGTTTTTCAAGGATTATTCTAAGGCTTTCAGCAAAGCTAATGAATATGGGCAGGCCGCGGCTATTTCTCAGAATCTTCGTTTTCGTCTTGACAAGGGACTCCCTATCCTGGAGGAGGATATTATTAAAGCCGAGAAGGAATGTGACCGACTGGCCAAACTTGCAAATACTATCTCGATTCCGAAGTTTAAAAATGAAGACTTTAATATTTAGATTAGAAATATTTGTATTAAAACCTCTGACTTGACTCTAATCAGTTGTATTTGTGCGTCTTGAATAGTTATAAAGTTCATTCTTCTTTTTTCCTTTCCCAACTTAGGAACCTTTGTACGTAAAAATCTTGATCCCTATTGTGATATCTTCGGATGTTTAATAAACTTTGCTTCTCGTATGATTCGATTGCTCGAAATTTTGTTTCTCGTATGATTGGATTTATTTACTCGAAATTTCAAAACTTAATATTTTGAAACCCGTTAATAGCAAAACAAAATAAGGCGCGCTTTCCCTATTCGTTCTAATTGTCGAACTTATTTATTCGGTAAAGAATGTGTAAGAGGTTTTTTTCTTTCGTACCCTTTAATCTCTCGGCCTTACTTTATCGGGCTCTGAGATACTGGGATCAACTTCTAATTTTTTGTAAGTAGAGGGGTTCATTTTTGGAAAAATATTAAGTAAAGAAAGCAAAAAGAGACCTCGGAAGAAGAACTTTATTAATGATTTTAATTACAAAGGTGTAACTCGGAAAGTTGAGTTAACTTTATCAAAGAGAAGTATTAAACCTAAGTGATATAGTAATTCTTCTCCTCGATCCTGAATGGCCCTTCATAGTGAATGGGGGGGTATATATTTATATATCCTTAATAGTCGGTCTTGTAAGCCCATGGGCTAACCTCGGAAAAATAGAATATTTCCATTTTTCCAAGACTAGGGAATATGTGATAAGATTTGATCTTATACTGTCCGAGCTTTAGACTTCGGCTTAGGATGATGTTGTTTACACCCCCGCTTCGGACACTAAATTCGATATCCCTCGGTCATCTGGGCCGAGGGTTAATATTCCTGTTGACGGGACTTATAACCCGAGAAGTTATCAGGGAAAGGTCGGTAGGGACCAAACCTTAATTATTTCCAAACTATTGATAAGGGGTAGAACCCCACCATCAACATTTCTCAGCTTCTCCGCAAACATCCGGTTAACCAATCTCTGATATGTTGCCCCGACCTTTTTCAAATCGAAGGGCATTACGCGGTAACAATAGGTTCCCCCGTCCGTTATAAAGACGGTTTTTTTTTTCTATCGTCTGGATGCATCATAATTTGATTGTATCCAGAGAATACGTCCATGGAAGAAAGAAGCTCATTTTCGGCGGTCGCCTCCACCAACTCCCCCTATTGTTATACTTCGTTCCGGACATTCCTCGTCAACGTAGATTTTTTCATATAGATCATTTTCAAAGATATTTGGATCTAATTCTCCAACTACTGACAACCTCGGATTTCTGTTACTTGGGACTTATGGTTTCGAGATCAAAGAGACAATGCGCGATTCGATTTTCGTAATCATGGAGCAAATTCTCGCCAATCGCTGATTCCCCTTCACCGAGCAGAAACCATGTGGAGTTGGAAACTTGAGGCATTGGTGATAGGTTGACGGGATCACCTCCATTATTGTTAACTAAGGTACCCCCATAATTGGATCGAATAAAAAGGGTCCCGATATTACGTAAAAAACATTATCCATAGTAACTATTCTAATGGATACTGGGTAAACTGCGGTCCATACTGCTATTTCTCTTTTCCCTGGAAGAAAGGTTATTGATTCCGTTCTTACTTTCATATTCTTCGAGATTACGTTCATTATATTCATTGTTTCTAAACTCAGCAAGTTCACCGTGCTTCATGTGTCTCTCAGTACCTTTTCCATAGGGTTTCCTTCTAGATAAAGACGAATTACCAGGGGATCGTTATGGGGAATCGTGACCCCGCTAAGCTCTGCATCTGTGAAAGCCGCCGAAGGATGATACATTGGAGTCAGGTTTATATGTCGAGTCATAGGTATCTCTCGGATATGCTTCTATATAGTTCTTTTTGAGTCCAAACTGTCCATGATCGTGCCGACGTACTTCTTCATTCCCGAGGCTTCTTTTACTTTTTCCTAAAGGAGCTACCCCCTACCTGGTGTGCCAAATGTTGAGACTGAGTTTAACTTCTAATTATTTATAATTAGAGGGGTTCGTTTTTGGAATAAGTTAAGTAAAAGACAAAAAGAGAAACCTCGGAAAAGAGAACTCGGAATGTTAAGTAATATCGGTTACAAGGGTGTTAACTCGGAATGCCGAGTTAACTTTATCTAAGAGAAGTATTAAACCTAGGAAATCTAGTAATTCTTCTTTCCGATTTTGAATGAATTAAATTAGTGAAGGGGGTGTGTATTTATATATCATAGTAGTTGGTTATCTAAGCCCATGGGCTAACCTCGGAAAAATGGAAATATTCTATTTTTCCAACATCAGGAAATCTGTGATAAGATTTGATCTTATTCTGTCCGAGGTTAGACTTCGGCTTGGGACGAAGTTGTTTACACCCCCGCTTCGGATAGTAAATCCGATCATTCTTCACAGAGGTGTCCCTCGGTCATCTGGGCCGAGGGTTCCAATCCTATTGAAGGGACTTATAACCTGATCAATCATCAGAGAAAAATCGGTAGGGACCGAACTCAATTATCGCCAAACTATTGATAAGGGGTGCTAACCCCACCATCAACAGTGTGTCATGGAGTCTAGTTGCTGATATTGTCAAGGAGATGAAGAAGAGATTCACTGATGTGATGGATGTGATCCAACAAAGTCTCATTGATTTTGGTGAGAAGTTAGATTCGCTCACCGAAAAGGTGGAACTGTTAGCTGATGATGTGTTGGTTTTGAAAAAGAAAGTTTATGGTGATGTTGTTCTTGATGACTCGTCAGACATCACGCAGAACCGAGTCTAGAAGAAATCACGTAGAAAGAAATGAGAATTGATATCAACTCGGCTAGGCAGTTCAACAACGACGCTCATGAGAAAGCAGCAAAGAGTTTGGACGAGCCAAAAGTGAAGAAGCAAAGAGACAACTCACCTTAGTGTCGGAACTAGCTATGAAACCAATCCAAGCTTCAATAGGGCATGGCTACAATCTGTGTCTTCCTATCACTAAGTAAGTGTTGGCCAACTTGAATATCTGTATTAAAAGCCTCCTGTAAGTAGAAAACCTCTATCTCACAAGTATTATCATGTTTGGTAGTGTGTAAGAGAATTTATAAATGGATTTCAGGGGATATCCAAGTAGGCTCGAGGGAAGCAGTGTCAAATGGTACTAGACACTGTGAACTAACGAAGAGTGGCTTATAGACTTTGTATGTCCCTCATCAGATAAGAATTATATCTTAGAGAAGACTTCTTCAAAAGTCTACATAGAGAAGACTTCTAATGTTGACTTCCGAAGAAGTCTACTTTTACAGACTGACGACATTCTATTGTTACCCTTCAACTATTGCTAACCTCTATCTAACTTCCACCTTGCAGCACCTTGATGGTGGGATTGATCTGTTGAGGCTGAAATACCAAGAACACCGGGAATGGTTCATGAGCGGTAGGTTGTGTCTCCTTGACTGTCTAATGCAATCTCTGTTGGTAAGCAAGTACACCGACTTCAAAAATGCAGACCTAATGCCGTGTGGAGACTATGATTACCACAACGGTATCCTGCCAGTCTTCTGCCAATTAGGGAAGATTTGGGGGCTCGATATTTTTTATATCTATTCGCCCTTGCATGTTAAAAACGATCATTGGGTTGCTTTGTGGATATCAATTCCTCGGAGGCACATCACCATTTGGGGCTACAACCTTAAACAATCGGAAGACCATGAGATTGCAAGCTGTGTTACTCCAATATGTGAGATAATGGCCAGTATCCTTCATAAGGTTGCAATTGAGGATGTTAAGTGGAAGTATCCTCTTAATCCATTCACTTATAGCAGGATTACCAAGGGAGTTCCTCAGAATAAGAGGTCTGGTGATTGTAGAACATAGTTCTTAAATTATATTGAATTCAACGCACTAGGCATGATGTTTTCGGAATATTTGAGTGAAAGAAATGTTAAGACGATGAGGGATAAACTCACATGATATATATGTTGCATTATAAGGTGTAACGGACATGAGAAACAAGGTGTAACGGACATGAGAAACGCTCAGGCCGGAGTTAACACTCTTGGAAATGTATGAAGGGAGTACTATCTAGATATTATAGAAACAACCAGTTATTTTGGCTATTACAAGGGGAGGTATTTGTACCCTATTGAACGATCTAGTCAGAATATGTTGTTTTATGATAGGGTATGGTTAATTGCTACATTTGTAATCTTTTGGATACTGGTATCGTTATCTAACCTAGCAATTAGAACAACTGAAATAGAGTTTTGTAAAAAAACTACATAAGTGTGTGATAACATACAAACACTAAACGAAAAACAGAAGATTATAGTTTCATAATTGTGGAAGTGTAGACTTATCAAGAAGTATTTTAGTAGAAGCTTTCTAGGGAAGTTTACTTACTAAGGAGACTTCTCAAGAAGTCTTTTAGTAGACTCCACGACTGTGATGTAGACATCTCACAGTCATTTAGTTTCCCTCAGTTTTGAACACCTAAACCCAAATACAGAAAAATACGTATCGTTAAATGTAGAGGATGCTGGTTCACTAAATGTAGTTGTACATAGACAAAATAAAAAGCGCAACTTACACAAAAGTGTTTTTTTA
The DNA here is from genome assembly GCA_900116095.1 of Euclidium syriacum. Lineage (NCBI taxonomy): Eukaryota > Viridiplantae > Streptophyta > Magnoliopsida > Brassicales > Brassicaceae > Euclidium > Euclidium syriacum. Next base: position 3,455,134 of record FPAK01000018.1, on the reverse strand, counting down.
GACTCTCGCATCTGCTCGTCGATTGCAAAATACCTTCCTAGATTAGATCTTATAAACTCTAGGAAGAATGGTATTGGAAACCATCTCGCGGTTTTTAGTGCGGAGTTTATAGACTCAGCGATGTTGTTCGTCTTGATATTGCACCTATCTTCCATTAATGTAAAAAAAATGAGAAAACTTGTTACAATGACAGTAGTAAAAATGTAGACATAATTAAATGACTTCTCAATAGATCTATTCGCAAAGTAGTTTAGAAGTCTACTTTACTCTTACAAGAATTCTTGGAAAGTATACATTACTTATAGAAGACTTCTAAAGAAGTCTAATAGTATAGAAGACTTCTAAAGAATTCTACTCGTAAAGAAAGTCTACTCGTAAAGAAAACTTTTTTATACATTTTTCCGAGAAAAAGAACTCGTGACAATAGCTTGACATCAACGTTCTCCAAGTATTTTGCAAGGCCAGGATTTTTCTCCCTTAACGAAGCCCTGTTAAAGTCGTACAACGTAGACGCATATGCGACATTTTTCACCAAATACAACATATGCTTCCCCTTAAACTTCATCACTATGTTGTTTTGTAGATGATAATAACATATCCTTCTATTGGCCCAAGGAAAAACAGTCTCACATGCCTTCTTGATTGAGTTATGCCTATCAAAGACTATAACCAAAGCATGTTGGTCCGAATTGCATTATGACAACTTGGTGAAAAATGACTCCCAACTTTCATTATTCTCGATATCTACGACACCAAAAGTCAAGAGAAAGATATGAAAATTCGCATCTTGTGCACATGCTACTAACAAGACATCACCATATTTTTCTGTTAAATGAGTACCATCCACCCAAATAACTCTTCTGAAATATAGAAAACCATCTATCGACGCCCCAAATGTCAGAAACAAATATTTGAATATGTTCTCATTATCAACTTCAAGAGCGGTTATGGTTCCTAGATTTCTTAGCTAGAGTTTATGGAGAAAAGAGGGAAGTCTCGCGTACTAATGTATTGATATTTTGACTGGTTTTCACAAGCATATTTTATACGGTTTTGGAGCTTTTCCTACACTTTAAACATGATAAACAGGACATTTCACAAGATGGAGCAATTGGAGAAGACTTAGATGATTTGGAGCACAGATGAAGAAATATTGAACCGATAACAGAGTCAACCGACTCGAAACTGAAGTTGAACGACTCGTTATGGCAGTCAGAAGGAAAAAAATTACTTTTCGGTATTTTTTCTAAAACCGAAGTTTTCGAAACCAATTGCCAACCTAGAAGCTCGTTCCCCGGAGTTATATAAGCGAACTTAAGCAGAAGGATTTGGTGAATCCTTCAAACAACTAAGGTTCTTAAGAAGAAGTTCTCTCAAACCACCAAACTCTTATTTTTTTTGTCAAGGACCACTTTGTTTTTAAGGTTTCTTGAGTTTATTCTACTACTTTGGATTACGGAGAGAAAGACCCACAAATTTGTTTATTTTCTAAACCCTACTCTCTTTACTTTTATGCAAGCTTTGATATTAATATTGATGATGGTTTTGCTTGTTATGTGTGAGTAGTTTACTTGTTAGATCTATGGTTTTTTAATGGTTTTATAGATCTCTACAGCACTTAACATGATATGATCAGTAATGACTCTCTATTTTAATGGTATCCAATACAATATCTTCACTTGATAACTTAGGCTATTGCTCTCTAGGTTTTGCTATCTTATACATCATTCTATAGCAAGGTCATAACAAGATTTTTAATAGGTTATCTCGTCTTTGTTCAAATAAACATCTGACTTAGAAGGTTATGAACAATCAAATCTAAGTTTATTTCATGTGCTAGCTACCTTAAGTTGAAAAACATCTTTTATAATCTAGTGGTTTGTGCATATGTATAGTGCCTCTAGATACCGGGTTGTATATATATATATGCCTTATGTGTTTAAGAGTGTATTGGTTGTTGATTTTGTGTTGCTTTATATCTTCTGCAATACTTCCCTTGATCTAGCGCCTTTAATTCATAAGTTACTACACAACAAATACTAGTTAAGTTACTTAGAATCATTCAAACTTCCTGGTTAGAATTGAAACTCGACATAATCTATGTGAGATCGATAATCTTTAATACTACAATTTTACATTGTGCGCTTGCAATCATATTTAGGTGAAATAATTCACGCATCACGTACCCATATTCAGGTGCTTACTGTTGATGGTGGGGTTACCACCCCTTATCAATAGTTTGGCGATAATTGAGATTCGATCCCTGTCGACCTTTCCATGATAATTTATCAGGTTGTGAGTCCCTTCAACAAGATTAGAACTCTCGGCCTTGATGACCGAGGGAAACCTCGGTGAACAATGATCGGATTTTTAGTGCCCGAAGCGGGGTTTAAATAAATACGTCCCAAGCCGAAGTCTAGAGGTCGGACAGAATAAGATCAAATCTTATCACAGATTCCCTGATTTTGGAAAAATGGAAAAATGGAAAAATGGAAATATTCAGGCGTCCCATGGGCTTGCATGACCGACTACTAAGGATATATAAATACATACCCCCTTCACTAATTCAATTCATTCAGAATCAGGGAGAAGAATTACTAGATAACCTAGATTTAATACTTCTCTTTGATAAAGTTAACTCGGCATTCCGGGTTAACATCTTTGTAACCGATATAATTAATAAAGTTCTATTTTCTGAGATTTCTCTTTTTGTTTTCTATCTAATTCATTCCAAAAAACAAACCCCTCTATTTACAAATATTTAGAAGTTGAACCCAATATTAACATTTGGCGCGCCAGGTAGGGGGTATCTCTTTTGAGGATTAGAAGGCAGAGATCTCGGAAATCGAAAGGATGAACACACAAGAACCATCTACTGAGGATCGTTGAGATGGCGAGGTCACCGAAGTAAGCGAGGAAGAGGAAACAATGGTTCAGAACAACACCCATTAGGCCAGGGAATCAGCAAGAGTCCTGTTCGAGAATCGCAACTCCATCGTTCGCGAACTAAACTATTCTGAGACTACCCCCAGTCAACCTAGCGAACAGGGATTCATAACCCCTATTAGTCAAACTATTGGAACTTCGAAACCAGAAGCCCGAAACTCCCAGAAACAACCAAGTATTTTAATGACACATAGGCCAGATTCTCGATCAGGCGAGCAACCTTCGACAATGCCACTTTCAAATTACAGAGAGGAACACCTGACTACGAATCAAATTCCCAGCGTAGTAGAAGTAACGACCCCCAAGATATGCAACTAAAGAGCAATATCAAGGACGCAGCAACAACGCGAGGACTGGATGACAGAACAAATGGGCCACCAAGAACGGGTCAACCGAAGTCTAATTGATCAATTTGCGACCCTATCAGAAGAACTCCAAATTTTGAGAGCTCGGAATCAGTATCAATCTCTAAGAACGACCTCGTTAAGACCTTTAAGAGCCACTTCTCAACGGGTAACGTTCGAAGACGATCAGATTGGATCAAGAGAACCTAGGACGCCAACCACACGCTAAAGCTCGAGAAATGGAGACGATGGAGTTCAGATTCCGAGTACCGAACAGTCGATCGCGACTCTAAAAAGGGAGCTTGAAGAAATGCGAGCTCTGGTTCATAAAGCGACGAGCATTGCTCCGGAGGTTGATCAACTACTAGCCGAAATAGAGAGGAGTCCGTTCACCCATAACATCACACGAGCGCAGGTACCGCTCAATGACAAACTGAGACTCCCGACATATGACGGAACTGGAGATCCAGCGGTCTACAGGAGGGTGTTTCTCGTTAAAATTGGACGAGCCGAATTCCAAAGAGGAGAGGAGGATGAAGGAAGATGTCAACTCTTCCTAGAGAACTTAAGAGAGGATGCACTAGCTTGGTTTACTAGTCTTTCTCCCGATTCAATCAGTTGTTTCGCCGAGCTTCGAGAAGCTTTTTTAGAAAAATACATGCTGCACCTGGAGCAACAAGCTACTGCGTCAGACCTCTACGCAGTAAAGCAAGGACCAAAGGAACCACTCCGAGATTGTATTAAAAGATTCAAGGTGATTTACTCGCGACTAAGGATAGATGATGATCTAGCGATCAGAGCACTTATTGCGGCCACGTGGTATCAATTGTGGTTTTGGGACGAGCTGTCTGCTCATCGTCCCCAGTCCATGAACGACGTGTTTCACCGAGCAAATACCCACATAAGAATTGAGAAGAATCGTGCCGAACTTGCGAAAGTACATGGATCCACCAAAATAAACAAAGATATAAAGCCGGAGAAGAAAGGAGAAGAACGACGAGTAGAGAGAGACCAGCCTCGGAAAGACAAATCAAAATCAGAAATGTCATTTTCTATGACCAACCCACAAAAAGATACATCTCAGAAGGATAAATCGAAGTATACCTACACACGAGATCCTGATGATCTGACCATCCCCTGGTGTGAGTATCATAAGAGGCCAGGTCATAAAACTGAGGATTGCCGAAATATGAAGAACCATCTAATGGCTATCCGATTTGAGCAAGACCGAGAAAAAGAGAAGCGTAAAGCACGAGAAGTCGAGGAAAACCAACTCTCCCGGGAAGATACGGAAGAAGGAGAAATCATGCGTTCACCACCTCCGAATCAGAGGAAAAGGATTAACATGATAATGGGAGACTCGCAAACTACGAAGACTCTGTTCGGTCGATACAACGAAGCATCTTCAGACTATCTGCGGACCAGATTCCACGAAGTACTATTTTGCAAAAGGAGTTGACATTTACGACCGAGGATTTGAAAGGGATTGATGCTCCTCACAACGATCCTCTCGTAATCGAACTTCGGATTGGTGATTGTGACGTCCAAAGCATCCTTGTCGACACTGGAAGCTCGGTGGATGTCATATCCCTAGATACACTTCATAAGATGGAGATCAAGGATCAAAAGATTAAGGCTCGGGTGAAACATTTGACGGCGTTCGGGGGAGATACAGTTTCAACCGTTGGAACGATAAAACTCACAGTGTCAGCCGGAGGAATAACAAAGATAGTAAAGTTCGATGTAGTAGAGGGAGCCACCATTTACAACGCGATCATCGGTACTATGTGGTTGTACTCTATGGAAGCTGTCCCATCTACTTATCACCAATGTCTGAAATTCTCAACTCCAAAAGGATACTTTATGGTCCGAGGTGACCAGAAGATGGCTCGGACTTGTTTCATGATGAAAAATAAATAGCGACGAGAAACTCGGACTCAAGAAAATGTTTTAGATCAAACTCTCATGTTAGCCTCTACTAACAAGAAGAAGCCGGCATCTTCCAAAATTTTGGTGGAACTTTTTAAAAGAGAGGAATATTTAGGAAGAACCACCAAGAAAGGTCAGAACGGAAAAGCCTAATCTTCCCGAAGGAAAAAAAAAAAAAAAAAAAAAAAAAAAACCGTCGGTATCTCGAATCGTCCGAGATAGTCAACAAATAATCAAACTTCGGAACTACGTTTGACTTGATCCCCTCTGAGGGTACGTAGACAGCTTTTCACGAGGTTCAGCTACAACACCAAAATAAATCTCGGTTTTATAGTCAAGAAGTGTATACAACTCAACTATATTTAACCAAGATTCACACAAATCAAACGTCGGAATCTTGATCACATTCTCGACCAAAATAAACTTGCCTAAAGAATTTCGGAGCCCGATAAAGTAAGTCCGAGAGATTAAAAGGTACGAAATTAAAAAATTTTACACATTCTTTACCGAATGCAAAAGTTCGACAATTAGTCTGATAAAGGAAGACATCTTGTAAAACTTTAAGCATAATGAATAAGGAAAGCGCACCTTATTTAATTTTCTATTTACGGATTTCAAAATATTAAATTTTGAGGTTTCGAGTAGACAATCCAAACAATACGAGAAAAAGAAAAGAGAATATTATTCCAAATATACGAGAAGCAAAATTTTATTAATATTAGAGATATACAAGTACAAGAAAAACTGGAACCAAGTTGGAAGTTTTAATACAAAAGTTACTAATCTAAATATTAAAATCTTCATCTTGGAACTCCGGAACCTAAATAGCATTTGCAAGCTCGGCCAGTCGATCACATTCTTTCTCAGCTCTATAGAAGATGAAGATTTAGAGCAACGGTCGCAGCTTGTCCATATTCGTTAGCTTTGTTGAAAGCTTCAGAATATTTGCCAAGGGATCCACGGATATCATTCAACTTCTTCCGGCAGGCGTCAAGAACCGAGTGTTGCCCATCCATATGTTCTTTTTTGTAGCTCTCAGTACATTTGGAATCCGAACTAGCTTTATTGACGTCTTGTTCTTCCAAGAAATCAAGTATTCGACGCTTAGCTTCTGCCAGTTCGATGATCAGCTGAGAGTTTTCTTCAAAAAGAGCTTTCTCAGCATCGAGGGATTTTCCATTTAAGCCTTCATTCTCAGAGAGAAGGGAACCAATCTTCAAGCCAGAATCGGCGAGCCTCTTCTCATACCAAAGAAACGATTGACCGATGAAGCCCACCGACTGAAGTATGGCAAATAAGGAAAATTAAGTATGGAAGACGTCTAAGAGAGGAAAAAACATGGGTTGTTGCTTACTATGAAGAGTGAACAAGAGAGGGATTCTAGGGTTACTGATTCACAGCAAGCTTCGGGTAAACGACTATCGTAACCACTCGCCTTTCGCAGGAATTCGGTGCTTTTCTTCTTATCATTAAAAAGCAAGTTCACACCATCAAATTCGAACTGGAACGCGTGTTGTTCCTTTACCGGCAAGATAAGCTTCATGTTCTCGGTATTCTTCTTCTTTGCAGCTTCAGCAGCTTCGGCATTCTGCTTTTTTTGCGGCCTCGGAGTTTTGCCTTTTCCTCGGAATAAGATCATGATTACTGCCAGAAGCTCCTCCGGGGTTTGATCTTCTCATTTTAGGAATAGGGTCGGTCTTTTCCCAATCCTCTCGCCCTAAAAAGATTATTTCCAAAGTTCGTAGCAATTCAAGAGAATAATTTGAGAATTTCGGAGAAAACATACAGGCCTAGGAACGGGCTCTGTAGAAATGAATAGGGAGGATGTCGCCCCACCGAAGTTCTCCTTCCCTTTTGAGTTTTTCAAATTCCTCAAAGAGGTTTAGCGGGAGAGCTCGGAAGCAGCTTGGTTTAACTGAAAAATAGCAAGATAGAGTTAGAATTCTAGTCGATAAAGAAAGAAAAGACCTAATTTCTACCAATTATGGTCTTCCAATTTCAGAAGATTGTGACGTCAGGTTTATAAACTGAAGCTTGGTTGATTCAAACGTAAAAGTAACTTCGGAACCATGATTTCGTGCCTGAACGAAGTCCAGTAAGTATCTTTCTTTTGGGTTTGATATTAATTTTGAAGGTTCCTTTTGGGCTTTTGGAAGAAGAGATGTTCATCAGCTCCTCTAGTTTCCAGGAGTTTAATCTAACATCAAATCGAGCAGCAAGTACTAGGAGACCAGTGATGATTTTGACTGAGTTTGGTGTTAGTTGAGACATTACCATTCCTCGACGAGCGCAATAGCCTACCATTAGCTGTGGGATTGGAAACCAGAGATTAGCTTCGGAGAAGAAGCTTTCGTAGAGCCAGAAAGAACCCGGAGGTGAGGTCCAACGTCTCTGGTCGGATTTCGGAACTAGGATTTCAATCTCTTGGGGGGGGGGGGGGGTTCTGAGCTCTCCTTTTGATTTGACCGATCTCAGATCTAGGAAAGAGAGAGGGTCCGACGTCTGGGATATCCGGCCAGGAGATCGTGTTTCCAGAAACCGAAACCTCACGATTGTTTCTTCCAGACATTGATAAAGAAAGAATGTTAGAGATTCAAGAAGGGGAATTGAAGATTACCTCGGAGAGTGGAAAACAGATTTCGGTGAAGAATTGATCGTCATTAGAAAGTTATATATAAGGAGTAACGGTAATGAATGACGCTTCATTTTTAGTGTCGGGAGGATTTGACTAGCTAATATTTGGAGGGAAAGGAGACGTCTGTTTTCATTTATTTTCGTTTGTTTTCAAGACAACACGTCATGGGGAGTTGAAAGGTTTTGTGGTAATCGAAGATTGTATGCGTGGAACAAATAAGGCTCTTCACTGACTGCTTTTTTCCCGCCATATTGGAGGATCAAGATCAAGAAGAAAGATGAAGGTTCCAGACTATTGAAGATGAAGATCGACCGCAACCGAGCTTCAATTATCGACAAGCTATTAAATTACGGAAATTTGCCAGCTCTACCCGAAGATATCATCGGACGAACTAAGGGGGGGGACTTACTGTTGATGGTGGGGTTACCACCCCTTATCAATAGTTTGGCGATAATTGAGGTTCGATCCCTGCCGACCTTTCCCTGATAATTTATCAGATTATAAGTCCCTTCAACAGGATTTGAACCCTCGGCCCTGATGACCGAGGGAAACCTCGGTGAAGAATGATCGGAATTTAGTGTCCGAAGCGGGGGTATAAATAACTTCGTCCCAAGCCGAAGTCTAGAGCTCGGACAAAATAAGATCAAATCTTATCACTGATTCCCTGATCTTGGAAAAATAGAAATTTTCCATTTTTCCTAGGTTAGCCCATGGGCTTGGATGACCGACTACTAAGGATATATAAATACATATCCCCCTTCACTAATTCAATTCATTCAGAATCGGGGAGAAGAATTACTAGATAACCTATATTTAATACTTCTCTTTCATAAAGTTAACTCGGCATTCCGAGATAACATCTTTGTAACCGATATAATTAATAAAGTTCTCATTTCCGAGGTTTCTTTTTTTTTCTTCTATCTAATTCATTCCCAAAAACGAACCCCTCTAATTACAAATAATTAGAAGTTGAACCCAGTATCAACACTTACGGAGGACCATTCGATCAGACACTACACATGTATGAACATTTTATACTTTGTCACCCAACACATATGTGAATCATGCTTCAAACCCCCTCGAACCATCCACTTGCATCCTTGCACTTTACACCTACCGAAAAACAACTTTTTCTCAGACTTATCAGCTCTATATGCAAGTTTCCACTTTATAGCCGTCATTCGCAAATCTGATATTAAAGCGTCCTTGTATCTAATAAAACATAACCAAATGTATGTCTACAAGAACATCATAACATAAATAAAGAAACGGATTCAGAAGCTCCATAATGATGGACTTTTGGGCTCATTTGATTATGAATCATGCGAGAAATGTGAATCCTGCTTATTGGGCAAAATGACTAAGGCTCCTTTCAACAAACAAAATGAAAGGGCCAGTGACTTGTGGGGCCTTATACATACTGATGTGTGCGGCCCAATGAGCATTAGTGCTAGAGGAAACTTTCAATACTTCATCACATTTACTGATGACTTCAGTAGATATGGCTATGTTCTATCTAATGAGACACAATTCGGAATATTTTGAAAAGTTCAAAGAATTCCAGAATGAAGTAAAGAATCAGCTAGGCAAGAGTATTAAAGCTCTTCGATCAGATCGTGGAGGTGAATATTTAAGCCAAGAATTCAGTGAACATCTGAGAGATTGTGGAATTGATTGTGGAATTGTTTCACAACTCACTCCTCCTAGAACACCCCAATGGAATGGTGTGTCTGAGAGGAGAAATCGGATCCTATTGGATATGGTTCGATCAATGATGAGTCACACGGATCTTCCATTATCTTTTTTGGGATACGCTCTAGAAACGTCTGCATTTACGCTGAATAGGGTTCCATCAAAATCAGTTGCAAAGACACCACATGAAATGTGGACTAGAAATATTCCAAGTCTGTCTTTCCTGAAAATTTTGGGTTGTGAAGCTTATGTCAAGCGTATGTTCACTGACAAGCTCGGCCCCAAATCTAATAAGTGCTACTTCGTCGGTTATCCTAAGGAAACCAAGGCTTACTACTTTTACAACCAAACCGATAACAAAGTGTTTGTTGCTCTAAACTGTGTCTTTCTTGGAAGAGAATTTCTTTCTAAGAAGAACAGTGGGAGTAAAGTACAACTCGAAGAAGTTCGAGAATCACATGAAACTGTTCAACCTGTTCAAGAAGAGCAGTGGTTGAATCTACGAAGAGTCGTACTATCTACACCTGTGGTGCCTGAAGTTCGTAGATCCGAAAGGATTCGTCACGAGCCCGAGAGATATGAATTTCTCGTGACTAACTGTTATGATCTATTGATAGTTGATAGTGACGAGCCTGCAAATTTTGAAAAAGCAATGATGGGCCCTGACTCCGACAAATGGCTAAAGGCCGCTGAATCCGAAATGAGATCCATGTCACAAAACCAAGTATGGACTTTGGTAGATTTACCTGATGGTGTAAAAGCCATTGAGTGTAAATGTGTTTTCAAGAAGAAAATCGATGTGGATGGTAATATACAGATATACAAACCTAGGTTGGTGGCTAAAGGTTTCAAGCAAATTCATGGTATTGACTCTGAAGAAACCTATTCCCCAGACGCTATGCTTAAGTTCATTCGGATTCTCCTAGCAACTGCCGCTCATTATGAGTATGAGATTTGGCAAATGGATATTAAAACAACTTTCCTTAATGGAATTCTGAAAGAGGATGTGTACATGACATAACCTGAGGCTTTCATAGATCCTAAAGCTGCTAGGAAAGTATGCAAGCTTCAATGATCCATTTATGGATTGAAGCAAGCATCTCGGAGTTGGAATCTTCATTTTGATGAAGTGATCAAAGAGTTTGATTTCATTAGAAACGAAGAGGAACCGTGCATTTACAAGAATACTAGTGGGAGTGCAGTTGCATTTCTCATCCTGTATGTAGATGACATACTTCTTCTCGGAAATGACGTTCCGTCGTTTCAGTCTGTGAAGACTTGGCTCGGAAGTTGTTTCTCGATGAAGGACATGGGAGAAACTGCTTACATTCTTGGAATAAGAATCTATAGAGATAGATTGAAAAAGATAATTGGACTGTGTCAGGATACTTATATTGATAAGGTCTTACAAAGGTTCAGTATGCATGATTCAAAGAAAGGCTTCATACCAATGTCTCATGGTATTACTCTTAGCAAGATGTAGGGTCCTTCAACACATGCTGAGCGAGAACGCTTGAGTAGGATTCCCTATGCTTCTGCTATGGGATCCATCATGTATGCTATGCTCTGTACTCGTCCAAATGTTGCTTGTGCTTTAAGCATGATGAGTCGATACCAATCTAATCCCGGTGAGAGTCACTGGACTGCTGTTAAGAAAATCCTCAAATATTTGAGAAATACTAAGGATAAGTTCTTAGTGTACGGAGGAAGTGATGAGCTTGGAGTGAATGGTTACACGGATGCGAGTTTCCAGACGGAAAAAGACGATTTCCGATCTCAATCTGGATACGTCTTTTGTCTGAATGGCGGTGCAGTCAGCTGGAAGAGTTCCACGCAGAGCACTGTAGCAGACTCCACAACCGAGGCTGAATACATCGCTGCTTCTGAAGCGGCGAAGGAGACTGTTTGGATTAGGAAGTTCATCACTGAACTTTGTTTGGTTCCTAGCATTTCTAAGCCTGTGACATTATATTGTGACAACAATGGTGCCATTTCTCAGGCGAAGGAACCCATATCACATCAAAAATCCAAACACATAGAGAGGAGATATCATCTTATTCGTGATATCATTGACATAGGAGATGTGAAGATCAACAGAGTTCCAACGGACGAGAATGTCGCTGATCCTTTGACTAAGCCTCTCCTACGACCTAAGCATGTGAGTCATACTGCAGCTATAGGCATTAGATTTCTTAAGATGTGATCTTGATTCTAGTGGGAGTTGTTTTATTTATGTTATGATGTTCTTGTAGACATACATTTGGTTATGTTTTATTTATTTATGTTATGATGTTCTTGTAGACATACATTCCGCTTTATCGCCGTCCGTCCATGACCTTATTCCCCCACTGATAACACGGTCTCAAGGCTTTTTCTGCCTCATAATCACATCAGAAATCCAAACACATAGAGAGGAGATATCATCTTATTCGTGATATCATTGACATAGGAGATGTGAAGATCAACAGAGTTCCAATTATCAGACCCATTTGTTTCTTTCTCCGCATCATCATCCATACTTTCTTTTCAATCCTGATCCACTACTTCTTCTCAGTTGTTAGCAGCATCTTCAGCATTACTCGTAGCATCCATAATGACTCAGCTCGAGACACAAAGACGTATTTGATGAGTACTTGCTAATTCGATCATGTTATGCACTTGCATATCACTCGTGACATAAATAGAGGAGAATCATGGCCCACCATTGTTGCCGGTAATGGATATGTTAAATCAACGAACTCTGCTTTCTTGCCCAACATACTATTTTAGTGACATCTCAACGAGTTCACAATGTCTACAACCATCTCGCAAAGAGAACATTCTCACTCCCTTAGCATTATCAACAACAAACTGCCAACACGATTCACTAAACACCCATTCACCGTAAAAAACATGTAACTGAACCACTCTATGTAAAAAAAAAAAAAAAACATGTAAACACAACATCAACAATCGATATATTAGTACAGACTTCATGCAAAGTCTCCTCTAATGATGTGATCCTTGATGGTGTTCAAGAACCCATCCAAACTAGGTTGGTGCGAACTAAGTAAGATGAACTATGGTTTTTTGTCTAACTAAGTTCTAGGGCGGAGTTCTGGTGGATTGAAGCTCTAACCCACACAAGTTGTGGAAGACTTGTGATATATAACAAATGATAGCCTCATGGATTCCACCAAGAGACATAGATCCAAAAATAATCTGATTGAAAATAAAGAGAAACTTTCTAGACTTTATATTTTTGATTGAAAGCTTATCATATTAACAAAGGGGATGTGAGCTTATATATGCTCTTACAAACCACCAAGAAAGGAGACAAATAATTTACAAACTAATTAAAATAAATATTCAAATAAAAGATAATTACATAAGTAAACAAATAATTCAAAGGACTATAATTATGGAAAGATATGTCATTGGAATCTTGTAATAATGATGATTTTTCCTCTTGATTCCATTAAACATAATTTTCAAGTGATATTTTCTTTGACATGGTGACAATCATCAATATTATGTTAAGTCTTCACATGAAAGAATCTTTACAAACATTCTCATTGATCGCAAAGGAATGAAACCTTCTCTTTTGTTCCATGTCTTCATCATCTAATTCGGTAAATAGCTAAAAAATAAGAAAATTTAATCCAAGATAAATATCAAATATTAACTTGTCAGATTCCTAACTGATTAAAATAGATAATTAAGACACTTTATAACAAGAATTGTATGTTTTATCAACATAATTCACAATAAAATGACTTTTTTCGTAAAATCTAATATTCAGACTTCTTATGAAGTCTATAAGGAGACTTCGTCGAGAAGTCTTCAGATATGAGCAAAATTACCAAACACTTAAAGAAATTTGATTTCTAAAAAAATATCAAAAATAAATATGTCATACTAATACATGAATAAAAAAAAAAATCTAAGACACAAAAGAAAAATAAAATTCAAAAAAAACATCATATATACTCTCAAAATGAAATTTCATATTAACAGACTACAAATATGGTCTTCAAGTTTTAAGAGAAGACTTCTAGAGAAGTCTTCATGAATGATAGTTTTGCAATTAAACTTTTACAAAAGAGATTTCGAACGAAGTCTTCTCCGAAAAAAGATTTTCTCAGAAGCCTCCCTTATAAATGTTTAGTATAGTTTTGCAATTAAACAAAAGTTTGAGTTTTAATACAGATTTCATCAGAAGTCTACAAATAAAAACGGGTAGTTTGCAATTGACCAAAAGTTTAACTTTTTTCAGAAAACTTCTAGAGACGTCTTTTGTTTTTCCAGACGTCATAGGAAGTCTCTTGTTAAAGTACAATGTAGTTTAGCAATTGACCAACTTTGAATTTTTCAGAAGAGACTTCATGAGAAGTCTAGGATACAGAGACTTCTTCCGAAGTCTTTATTTTGAAAAAGAGGGTATTTTTGGGGTTGACCAAAATCTCGATTTAAATAATCAAAGACTTCACGTTATGTCTTAAAACATTACATTTCCGAATATTATTATTTTCGACGGTCAATATTTAATAAATTGTACTCAACCGCAAAAGTACTTAGTTTTTTTCTAAATTCAGACTTCTCATGAAGTTTTCGATTTGGTCTGTTACAAAACTATCTTCCCAACTAACCTCGCTTTTGAGAAGACTTCTTAAAAGGTTTTCTTAAAAAAAGTAAAATTATTTTAAATTGCAAAACTACCTCACTTTTACTCAGACTTCTCTATGAAGTCTCTGTAAATTTTATTGTTTACACATGGTAATTTCTACACATTAAAAAATTTGTTTTACACCAAAACAACAAAAAAGTCAATTGTTGTTGACCCTAAAATAATATAAGACTTTACCAGAAGTCTCTATACGCTACATATATCTAGATGTAAAACGCTTCGTTAGTATCAAACATGTAACGCTTGGACATTAAAATAACTTAATTCATGAATTTAACTTTTTCACGAATTTTTTTGTTAAAGTGTTAAACCTTCGAATTCTTATATATTTCGAAACCCTTAAAACATTGGACTATAAATAAAAATCTTATATACTTCGAAAAACTAGAGATTTTTTTTCATTACTTAATATGTCTTGCATGGATTTTCATCGTCAGTTTAGCACACTTATCGATGAAGATGAAAAATGTATCATTGAAATTGGAGAAGACATCAAATATTGTTAGCTCTGGGTGAATTTGAAGCTAAAATTGTCCAAATACAAGACATTCTCATTAAAGTTGACGGTTTAGAAACTATTATGCGTACTATATGCAACACTTATATCCTTGAGAAAATTTAAGGTTTAAAGTTAATTTTAATTTTGAAGATTCCTATCATTTTAAAGATTTAGATTTTTTTTAACATGACCTTTTTCCTAAAGTGTTCGACTATTGTTGTATTTTTATTAATTAGTTGTAATTGAAGTTAATTTGTTTTTAGGGTTGTAGAGTCGGATTGACTATTGTCGTTATGCAGCTGGAAGATTTTTATTTATTTATGACATGAATATTTTACCTATTAAAATTAAATATTTATAATATAATTTTTGTTGTAATAATTATTTAGTTGGGCTCCACTAAATTCTGTAATCGACTCTCCGCTCTCCAAGGTAACCTTCGATCTTCGTTCTCTGATTAATATCCTTTTACGAAATGTCCGAGAGAAACGAACTCGAGGTTTCGATTTCTGGGAATACTTGTACCTGGCCAAATATCCTGGATGTTGGACCCTCTCTTTTCCCTAGATCTAAAATTAGGTCAATTAAAAGGAGAGCCTTAAACCCCGAAGAGATTGAAATTCTGGTTCAAGGTCCGATCAGAGACCTTGGACCCCACCAACAGATTACGTTTGTCTCTATGAAAGTTTCTTTGACGAAGCCAATCTTTGATTTCCGATCCCGCAGTTAATGGTAAATTACTGCGCCCATCGAGGAATAGCGATGTCACAACTAACACCGAACTCTGCAAAAATTATCACCGGGCTTCTGGTACTCGCAGCTCGATGCAATGTTCGATTAAATTCTCGGAAACTAGAAGAATTGACGAACCTTTTTGGTACTGGAAACCCAGAAGGAACCTTCAAATTAAGCATCAAACCCAAGAAGGAAATCCTCACTGGATTTCTTACAGGCGCAAAGTTATGGTTCCGAAGTTACTTTTACGTCCGAACAATGAAGCTTCTGAAAATGTGGAATGACAAAGAGTGTGTTGTAATCACACAGTAGGACACGAGATGGCACACAGTAGTTTCTCTACAAAGAATATACTTTGATTAGAAACTCTTAAGATACACTTACAAGTAATATCAAATCGCTCTTCTACAAAAGAACTCGCTCCCTGATCCCCAGATGATCAAAGCCCTATGTTCTATTACAAACCCTTGGCTATAGATCTTTCCCAAATGATCTAAGCCTTATGTTGTGTTTCAAACCCTTAGCTTTAGATCTCTTTCTCTCTATTACCACTTGTGAAGTGATGATCTTCATACACAGATCTTCGACTCCCTTTTATAGTTAAACAGATTTTCTATGTTTCCTTTTCTTGCACACGTGGAAATCTCTTAACTTTCTCTATGCTTAATATCCAAGGTTTCCTTATTTGCAATATTTGGAAATCCCTTAACATTGATTGCCTTGATTCTGTTCCAAATCCTTGATTGATGTCAATCTTTGATCTCCAGAATCTTCAGATTAAATCACCCTTGATATCCGCATCCTTGATATCCGCATTCAAGAATCTTCTCCATTGATCTTACACGCAGTCTCCGGTGTGGTACATCGTTTGTCATCTCTCCAGCTACCACACAGCTTACATCACCGGCTGACTTGTACTCTCAATCTCCCCCTTTTTAGCTGAATTTGACACCTCAAGCATATGCAAGATAGAAACCCAAGTGCACACCCAAGCAGCAATAGATACATGACCATTATCAAAATACTAATGCATTAAGAACCATAATGGCAATGTTTGAACTACAACAAAAGTAGACAAACACACAAGCTTTAATGCTTAAAGCTTTCTGTCTCTCTAGGGAAAAGAAAGAAACAACAAAAAATCGCAAATAAAAACAAAACAGCCTTCAGCTATAACATCAACTCCCCCTGAACCCAATCCTTAGAATTCCTCTGAGCTACTAGAGCTTTCTTTTCCTCCTGCTTGAATGCATATTCAGTTAAAAAAAAGCAAGTCAAACAATATTCTTTAAAAGGACAAGATTACTTGCCTTCTTCAAGAGTGGCAAGGGTGTCTTGCAGCTTGGTGATTGTGTCACGAAGTGCCTCAATAGCTGCCTATGAACCCTTCATGTAGGAATCTTCACTTTGAGTGTCTCATATTTCTGTGCTGAGGCAGTGTCTGAGTCAGATTCCTTGTCGCTTGACACATCCACGTCTTTACCCTTCTTGGAGTGGATTTGAGAGTATGCTCTTCCAGACCTCTTATCTGGAACAAACTCAAGAGGAAACACAGAGTTCTCACCAGCAAAAGTAAGAGGCGCTTTCTGATTCATCAGCACTGCAAAGATCAAGGATGGAAAGTACAGACCTGCCTTGTTGTAGGTGATTCTTCCTCGTGCAAGAACCCTCTGGAATACAAACTCACCAAAGTTTACCATGTGCCCATGGGCCATCTGATAAAGAAATATGCCCTTCTCGATAGGAGTTGAAGTGCGATTCTTAGTCAAAAGCCAATTGTAACCCGATAACATCCACATAGAGGAAAACCGCGGGGTACACCTTGTGGTAGAGAATGATTTCCAAGTCACTTTCTCTTGACACAAGAATCGTGCAACAGCATTGTTGCTGACATTGTCACATTTGGCTGCAACGATGGCTTCCTCAGCTGTAGGTACAGGAAACTCCAAGGCCTTGTTGATGAGATCGGCGGAGAATTTGTATTTATATCCCCTAACCCATACCTTAACCTCCTTTTGCCTGGTCTTCTCATGTGGCATATGAGCATAGAACTCACAGACTACCTCAGGAATGTAAGGAGGGAAGAGTTTTCGATTTACTGTTGACTTCATCTTGCTACTCCTTATCATCGAAACTATCTCAGCAGATGCCTCAGAGCAGAAATCAACATACCTCTGACTCACGATTTCTCGGGTCAAGTAGTGTTGACACACCTTGCCTGCTTCATCATTCATGAAGCGTTTGGACTTGACTGCTTCACTAGAGGAGGTTGGGCTCTCAACAGCTTTGCCCTTTCTTTTTTGTCGCGATGAGGCTCTGTGTGTGGCAGCCTTTGAAGGTGCATGCTTCGCCTTTTTGCTGAGTGGTTCGTCATCCTCTGTACTCAGCTCTACCACATCCTGAGCTTCCTTCTGTTTTCTCGAGATCTTCTTTCTCTTCACCGGAACAGAGTCTTGCTTCTAGCGCTCCTTTAGCCTCCGTGCGACAAATTGCAGCGGAATGTTGTCATCGGAGTCTTCATCCACCAATTCTTACACACACGTACCTCTGGAGTTGATCTTGACGATCTGCCCTTTTTCTCTAAAGAAACCCCCAAATTTGGATCTATGGTTTCTGGGAAGGCCTCACGAGAACTCAGGAAAGATGGAGTTCCTGAGTCTTCAGCCACCTCTGATGGCTCTAGCAAGGGCTTCGTCGAGGTATGGATTGGAACTACTGGTGAGTGAAGCACCATTGTTGTGCATGTGTTGACCGTTGCTTCTCTTGGTGCATCACGGACTGACTCGCCGGATTCTGGGTTAGATGCAGAGGATCTTGAAGATGATGAAGATGATTCAACGGCGTATCTTGGACCACGACTTCCTCTTTTGTGATTCATCATCGTTCTGTTGAGAAAGAGAGAGAATGCAGACTCTCAGTTGAATTTGGAGAAGATGAAAGAGGAAGACTCTGCAACTTCCCTTTTTAAAGCTTCTCTCTCCTGTTTCCCATGGAAAGCGGTCCCACTTGCCCACTAATCACGTATTTTCAAATATTTGAAAAATATCCAAAAATGGCAAGTAAATCAAAATCATTTTCTTAATCAGTTTTAGGAAAGTCTCGAGATCCCTTTGCCCAATCTTCAACACCCTTGACCTACATACAACTTTAACATCCACATATTCATCAAGCTAAAAACTCAAAGTATAATGATCAATTAGTAGTTACCCAACCATGTTAGCTGTTCTTTTCCTTGGATTTTTAGCCATTGAGATGTGTCATGATCACACATCCTCTACCACACGCGCTAGCTCAGGGACTGACCCACCAAGGCATATCGTGCTATGACATGATTCTTAGGACATGGCTGCTTCCTCACTTTTGGCTAGCTTTCACACTCTCATGTCTTCATCCCACAAGAGTTTTTAACCTTTATCCAACACTGGAGGGCGGCTGGATTTGCGTTCCCTTTTTTTTTATTGAAATTTTTCTATTGATGTGCTATCTCACAATCTTGTCTCATGATTCTCTTGTTCCCCCCTTTTTTTTTTTTTTTTTTTTTTTCTTCTTGGCATTTTTGCCCTTCAGCTCCTTGTACTCCACTCTCAGTGTAAAACATGTACTGCCTATGAGACGACATGAGAGGCAGCTCTTTTCCAATTGTGCATAAGAAGCTCCATGCTGAGTCTGAGTCTGATATACCTAGTGTGCTAGTCCCTGTGTCAGCTCAACATGCTTGATAAGAGAGTTAGTGTTCACACACCCCAATTGCTTTGCGTAAACTTACAAAGCGATTGAGATCAAATGGTTTAGTAAAAAAATCAGCTAATTGCAACTCAGTAACCACATGATCAATCATTACCTTTTTGTCTTCAACTAGCTCTCTTATGAAATGATGTCTTATGTCGATATGCTTGGTTCTGGAGTGTTGAAATGGGTTCTTTGAGATGTCAATGGCATTTTTGTTATCACAATACACCAGTAGAGGTCCAGAGTCCATCCCATAGTCCGAAGCCATCTGCTTCATCCATAGCAACTGAGTACAGCAACTCCCCATAGCGATGTATTCAGCTTCTGCGGTAGACAATGAGGTAGAGCTCTGCTTCTTGCTGTGCTACGACAATAAGTTATTTTTCCATAAAGAAACAACCACCACTTGTGCTTCTTCTATCCAACAGATTTCCAACCTAATCTGCATCACAATATCCAGCAAGGTTGTTGTTCGATACCGTTGAGTAATACACCCCAAGATCAATTGTTCCTTTTACATATTTGATGATCCTTTTGACTGCTTGAAGATGTGAGTTCCTTGGATCAGCTTGAAATCTAGCACACACACCAACACTGAGACTCAGATCTGGTCTGCTTGCTGTGAGGTACAAAAGACTTCCTATCATTCCTCGATAGAGTTGGGAATCAACCTTCACCCCTTCTTCATCCTTCGACAGCTTGGTGGTGGTGCTCATAGGTGTGCTCGAAGTCTTGCTACTGTCTAGTCCAAATCTCTTTACCAAGTTTCTTGCATACGTGCTTTGAGTTATAAATATTCCTTCATCATCTTGAGCTATTTGTAGTCCCAAAAAGTACTTCAACTCCCCCACACATACTCATCTCAAACTCCTTGGTCATCTTGTCAACAAACACATCAACCAACTTCTTTGAAGTCCCACCAAAGATAATATCATCCACATAAATCTGGACAATCATCAACTCAGATTCATGAGATATTATGAAGAGGGTCTTGTCTACACTACCTCGCGTGTAGCCACATGAGATCAAGAAGCTCGTGAGTCTCTCATACTAAGCTTAGGGTGCTTGCTTCAGCTTATACAGTGCTTTGTTCAACTTGTACACATAGTCAGGATGTTGAGCATCTTCAAAACCCTTGGGTTGCTCAACATAGACTTCTTCTTGAAGATAACCATTCAAGAAAGCGCTTTTGACATCCATTTGATATACTTTTAAGTTTAGTATACATGCCATTCCCAAAAAGAATCTGATAGACTCGAGTCTTGCCACTGGTGCAAAGGTTTCATCAAAATTGACACCTTATACTTGAGAGTATCCTTGTGCCACCAAGCGAGCCTTGTTCCGCAGTACCACACCATCTGCATCACACTTTTTCTTGAAGATCCACTTGGTGCCGACTACATTTCCTTCTATAGGTCGTGGAACCAGTACCCAGACTTCATTTCTGACAAATTGTTCCAGTTCTTCCTCCATAGCTACTATCCAGTAGTCATCTTCAAGTTCAACAACATGATTGGTAGGTTCTTGCTTTGATACGAAACAACCAAACATGACCATCTCTTGAAAACCAGTAGACGCATATTTCGCCATCTTCCTGTAGTCACGTACCACCCCTCTAGTTCTTCTCTCACCATTTACATCACCAATTACATCATTAGGTGAGTGATGTCGATGAACTTGAGTTGGTGACCTATCTGATGTGGTATTCCCTGTGGTATCGTCTTCAGAGTGATCCTCTGGTTCTTTATTTGGTCCAACCAACTGTTTGTTGTTCCCAGCTCCTGGTTGTTCTTCTTCAGAGTCTTTTTCTGAGTCCTCCACATCTACATACCGATACGATGTATCAATGAACACAACATTGACTGATTCCTCAATAGCTCTAGTCCTCTTGTTATAGACTCTGAACGCTGAGCTAGTTCCTGAGTAACCTAGGAAGAACCCCTCGTCACTTCGTGAGTCGAACTTGCCTAGATGATCCTTGTCATTCATGATGTACACCATGCAACCAAACACATGAAAATAACTCAGGTTAGGTATCTTTCCTTTCCATAACTCATATGGTGTTTTAGTGGTTCCTTTTCTGATGTACACCCTGTTGATGATGTAACACGTAGTACTTATTGCTTCAGCCCAAAATCTATGAGAAACTTTGTTTCCATGTATCATTGCTCGAGCCATCTCCTGAAGAGTTCTATTCTTTCTCTCCACCACTCCATTTTGTTGAGGAGTGTATGGGGCTGAGTACTGATGTACTATCCCTTGACTATCACAGAAGTCATTCATCATCTTGTTTTAGAATTCTCCACCATGGTCGCTTCTAATAACCTTGATACCTACCTTCTGGTTCATGAGTTGCAAGGCCCAAATCTTCAAACTATTGACAGTTTCTGATTTTTCTCGAATAAACCTCACCCAAGTGAAGCGCAAGAAATCATCAACTAGAACAAAGACATACTTCTTCCCTCCTAGGCTCTCCACTTGCATGGGACCCATCAAGTCCATATGAACCATTTCCAGTGAATTGGATGTTTGTACATCTTGCACCTTCTTGTGCTGAATCTTGACTTGTTTACCTTTCTTGCAAGGTCCACACACCACGTCCTGATGTTTCAACACTGGAACTCCTCGTACACTTCCTCGCTTCACCAGGGTTGTTAGTATCCTGGTGTTCATGTGCCCAAGTTTCTGATGCCATAGATCCAACGTAGTTGTAGCGCTGAGGCATGTCGTGTGGCTTTTCGTGGGATTCTTCCACATGTAGCAATTGTTCCCTGACCAGATTCCTCTCATCTTAACATTTCCATCTTTGTCGATTGCCTCACAGTCTATACTTGTAAAGACTACTTTCAATCCCTCATCACACAACTGACTCACACTGATCAGATTAGCCTTCAAGCCATCAACGAAATACACATTCATCAACTGGTTCTGTTGGTCTTTAGAGGTTTTTCCTTTACCTCGAATCTGGCATGTGGTCCCACCACCGAAGGTGACTTTACCTCCTCTGACCCCCTTGACTTCCTGAAGATGCTCAAGTTTCCCCAGTCATGTGCCTGGAGCATCCACTATCAAAATACCAGGCCTCCTCCTCTACTTCACTTGAGCCATCTTGATAAGCCATGTGACGCCGCAAGTTGTAGTTCATGTTGTAGCTCCTGTGGAAGTAATCTCTCCTTGGTTCTGCCCTATAATCCTCATCCCAAAATCTTTGCTGAGGATATCCATAGCCATTATCATACCTTGAGTCATACCTAAGGATTGGGTAAGGCTTGCCATGATAAGCTATTCTATTCTCAAATAATCCTGACCTCTTCTGTCGTGCATCCGCTCGTCTAAATCGTCGCTGTAAGGTTCGGTGTGAGGCAGGTTGTGATCTTCTCTGTCTCTGTCCCTGCACCTCATTCAGATGTGTCTTCCTGACTCATCCTCTGTTCCTCCTGACTTCATCATAGTGAACCTTGTTCTGCCTAGCTAGTTTGGCCACCCTAGCCTTGAATTTTGGGCACTTGGCTTTGAAGTGATCCAAGCTTCCACAAACAAAACAACTTCCATGCATGTTTTGACGTGTGGTCTTTTTCGTCACAGGCTGGTACTTTGGACATAACACCTGAAAGTGCTCAAAGCTTCCACACACAAAGCACGATCCCAGATTAAGTTCTTCATCATCTAAGATTTCTCCTTTTTATAAGGTATGCGGTGAGGTACGTTGTGTGGCGGCCAGTTGGTTAGCCTCAGCGTCGTGCATTCCCCCTTTAACGAACTTAATCTTTGATGAGCTTGTTGCTCCAGTGTATCCTATACCAAAGTTGGTTTTCTCATACCTCTGTTGATTCAGTATGTGATCAAGTCTCTTGGTTCCCGTCGGCATCTTTATCTTCTTAAGCTGCTCCG
Source organism: Euclidium syriacum (assembly GCA_900116095.1). Taxonomy (NCBI): domain Eukaryota; kingdom Viridiplantae; phylum Streptophyta; class Magnoliopsida; order Brassicales; family Brassicaceae; genus Euclidium; species Euclidium syriacum. The sequence goes on along the minus strand of FPAK01000018.1, from coordinate 3,432,068 downwards.
TGAGATCTGTAAGAAGTTTTAAGCTCTTTGCTTGTTCTGCCTCAAGCTCTGCCTCAAGTAGCTTTATTCTGCATGATTGTTGGGAATTGATTCGACTGACATCCAGCACTTGCTTACACATCTTCTGATAATCTTCTTCAACATCGATGTCAGAGCCGTTGTCACTCTCAACTGTTACCTCATGCCTTGGATGAAGATCCACAGGTTCTTCAGAAATGTCCGCAAATGCAACAAAATTGTTACACTCTTCTTCATCAGTCTCATCTGACTCATCACTTTCTTCAACACCAAGCATGGATTTTTCTTGTCCCTTATTCTGGTCATTTAGACACTCTTATTGAGTGTGTCCAAACCCTTTACATTCAAAGAACTTGATTTATTTCCTCTTGAGAGTTGGACATTCGCTTCTATAGTGACCATAGCCTTTACACTCATGGCATTGTGTGGTAGAGCGTAAGGTAGTTTTGACTGCATCACCAGACCTTCTAGTTGATTCATTCTTCTTGAATCCTGAATCATTTCTCTTGAATGCTCGGTTGAATCGTTTTGCCAGGAGTCCTAGTGAATTTTTCAGCTCTTCTATCTTGTGTGACTCACCTTCTGCCACAAGAGCTATACCTTTCTTCTTAACTTCGTCTGTTGTCTCCATTTCATATACTTTTAGCATCCCGACTACCTCACTAAACTTGGTTTCATCTGTGTTGGATTAAACAGAGAGAGCTGTCTTGTAGGCTGTGTAATTCTCTGGCAAGCTCCGTAGAAGTTTTTTCACCAGCTTCTTCTCTTTGTGCTTCTTCCCAAGCAGTTGTGCTTCATTCGCAACGTTGTTGATGCGTGCACTGAATTCACCAACTGAATCACTCTCCTCCATCTTTCATAAGTTCAAACTTAGAGGCTACATAGTCGATTCTAGTCCTCTTCACCCATCAGTTCCTTCATATTTGCGTTGAAGGATGTCCCATGCTTCCTTGGTTGTCTCACAATTTTGGATGGTTTGGAATTGTTCCGAGTTCACCGCTCCAAAAATGCCAGACAAGGCACGAGCATTAAACTTAGACATCTGTTTCTCTTCGTCTGTCCACTCAGATTTGAGCTTAAGCACCATTTTTTCTTCTACCACCTTGGTTGGAAGCACCTACCCGGTTTCTACCGCGGTCCAGACATCTTCATCTATGCTTATGATGTTCACCTTCATACGCTGCTTCCAATAGCCATAGTTGTTCCTTTTAGAACAATCTCCTTAGTCCAGAACTCTTTACCTTTCCCCATTTCTTCCTCCACGATCTTCACCTGCTTCCAATACACCCAAGTGATTGGCTCTGATACCAAATGAAAATGTGGAATGACAAAGAGTGTGTTGTAATCACATAGTAGGACATGAGATGGCACACAGTAGTTTCTCTACAAAGAATATACTTTGATTAGAAACTCTTATGATACACTTACAAGTAATATCAAATCGCTCTTCTACAAAAGAACTCGCTCCCTAATCCCCATATGATCAAAGCCCTATGTTCTATTACAAACCCTTGGCTATAGATCTTTCCCAAATGATCTAAGCCTTATGTTGTGTTTCAAACCCTTAGCTTTAGATCTCTTTCTCTCTATTACAACTTGTGAAGTGATGATCTTCATACAGAGATCTTCGACTCCTTTTATAGTTAAACAGATTTCCTATGTTTCCTTTTCTTGCACACTCGGAAATCTCTTAACTTTCTCTTTGCTTGATAACCAAGATTTCCTTATTTGCAATATTTGGAAATCCCTTAACATTGATTGCCTTGATTCTGCTACAAATCATTGATTGCTGTCAATCTTTGATCTCCAGAATCTTCAGATTAAATCACCCTTGATATCCGCATCCTTGATATCCGCATTCCAGAATCTTCTCCATTGATCTTACACGCAGTCTCCGGTGTGGTACATCATGTGTCATCTCTTCAGCTGCCACACAGCTTACATCACCGGCTGACTTGTACTCTCATATGTGACTAATTTTTTGTTTTTTTTTGTTAAGTTATCCAAATATAAAGAAACTCTTGATGGAGAAGACGAAACTGAAGATGAAATTTACGAAATACTTGATTCGGTAGATGAAGGAGCGAATAATTCATGAATAAATTATGCTTTTAATTTTTCACGTTTTTTACTTGCAGCGGTTGAAAAGTTTCTTCAGATTTTTGGTTTAACATTTGAGAATGTAAAGATTTTATATTTATTTTGCTGAAAATTTTAACTTCCTACGCAAGGATAAATTTTGTTTACATGATAAGTATATTGATAAAGACTTTTTTAATAAGCTAACAAGTCGGACCCACTGAAAATACATAATGATTTAGTGAAATAGTATTACTTGAATACATGCATTATTTTTTGTCATGCCGTTTCGCGAATCTCATATACAAAGAAGGAGAATGGTTTGAGAATAAAAAATTTGATATTTCTTTCCAAAATGGCAATAAGAGTTTTACAAACCATACCTACTGCTTAAATGCAATTGACTCGACTAAGATTTTGTAGATAAATCCAGTACACAACAACAACCATTGATATATTGAACAAATTTTTAATATCTTATATGAAACCGTTCTCTGCAAATATCATGTTGGTAAGAATGTATAAATATATAAAATATACATTATTTATTTTCGTTGTTAATATAAGAGTAATTTTTTTTTTTTGGATTTACCTCCATCTTTATATGTTATTGAGTGTGTTAACTTTTCCAGTCTCCTCAAAGAACATAAATCAGAGTATCAAGTAAATTATTAGAATTAAGTTAACTCAAAATTTGTATGCACTAATATTTATTGTAATGTTTTAAATAATTTTTTCTTTGAAGGAAAAATATGAAAAAGATATTAAATGTATGGTTCTAGGCAGTCATGTTTATCATTTTGAAAGAGAATGGACGAATAAAGATCGAGATCAAGAAATTTCTGTTGTGCTTAGGTTTTGGAAAATCAACCGTGTGAATGGTAAATCAACATTTTTGGTTTTTATATTTATTATATATTTATAATCAAATATTTATAGTTTGAAGGATAAACTTATATCTCCAGTTATGAAGGAATATCTGATATAATATTTGATCAAATATTATTTTAGATCAATGTTTTTAAAATCGGACCGCTGACCGAACTGGGATAGTTTTTGAGTGGCGGGTCAATGTGGTTCGACCGGGTTCAACCGGGTTCGATGTGATTTATATATATATAAAAGCTTTTACCAGCCTACAAATATAAATGTTTGAAAAAAAGTTAGAGTATATTTTTTAATGACAACTAAATAGTTGAGTAATTCCAATCTAATTTAAAACAATAACATAATCAAATAAGTTATAGATAGTAGACTCAATCTTCATTGTTGTCAATGTTAAAATTTTCAAAATCTAGGTCGTCAACTTCGTCCCTAAGATATTCCTTAAGAAGTTTATCCTCGAGATAATCAAGTCTTTGGTGTTCCAACCTATTTCTTTTTTTGGTGTGAATGCGTTTAAATACAGTCTAATTCCATTCACATCCAGACGAAGAAGCTGTTTGACTAAGAATCTGTATTGCAAGCTTTTGCAAATCAGGAATATCAAAACCAAGTAATTTCCACCACTCATTGATGAGATGGGAAATTAAGTGTTTTAACACCAGATTTCTACAAGATATTATCCAATTATCTCATCTTTATTTCATTTTTCATGCATTTAGGATAGATTTCCGTGTTTTGCATCTTAGTAGTCCAAGGAGTCTGCATTTGCACGTTTTATGTGTGTTTCAGGATATTCTCAGGTTACCCGAAGGGACAAGAGCTCAAAAGCATTAAGCGAGTCACAAGAGAAGGCAATGAGCTAACGTTAAAGGCCAACCTTCACCCATATCAAGATCTTATCAATCGATATGGAGGTGAAGGAGATCCACACCAATATCCATCGATAGTGGTGAGCCATAAGCAAAAAGCAAATGACCAAAATACCCCTTGCCGACGTTAGACTCCTATAAATAGCATGTTCCCCTCACTTGAAACATACCACATCAATACATTCTCTCTCTACTTTAGCTCTAGCCACCTAAAGGGTGGTTTGTAAATTTTTTTTTTTTTTTTTTTTACTTTTGTTTAATTTTCTTATTTAATTTATGAAAAACCTTGTTCTTTCATTTAACTTTTTTTTTATTAATTATGTTTAATTAAGAGGAATTAATTAGGAGAGAGAAGGCAATTAGGGATCTTATTAATTAGGGTTAATTAGTTGATTCATTAGAGAATCAATTAGGTTTGGATCTCTTAATCATGGGTCCTTAGAGGTTAGTTTGAGAAGGAGTATGTGACACCTCTTACACTCACTCTCACCTCTATTCTCTCTAATCCTTGTGATTAGTTGATGAATCTAAGTGATTAATTGAGAGATTTTATCTATCCTAATAGAACTAAGGATTAGCATTTAGGGTTGAATTTTGGATACTTATACACACTTATCGCCTAAGTTCACGGTAGCATCCTTCCAAATGGGTTAACATCATAGGAGAGTGAACTAGAGAATTGATTGAATTCCTAGGGAATTGCTTTTGATCAATCGATGAGATTAGAATTTGAAATCCACAGTAGGAAATACAATGGTATTTTTCGTTATTAAGGCCGTTAGTCGCTTGCCTCTCTCAATGGGCCCGTTGATAGAACAAACGCCTAGGGAATCGGATGTCCTCGAAGAAATTCTCGGGACAACCGTATAAAACCACTCGCGAAAAAAATCCCTGACCAAGGCTTATAACCTTAGTTAGTTAGTTTATTAAGACACTTTCGAAGTCTACCAAGTCGAAGACATGAACTTTGTAGCCAACAATGGTCAATACACTTAAGGGTACAATAACCAAGGAGGTTTTGGTAGATCAAATCAAGGGTATGGTAACCAATGCTATAGAAGGAACCAAGGGTACAACGGTTTTGGTAATCAAGGTTGAAACTATCAAGCCCAATCATCCAATACAACCTTTCAAGACGAAGGTACAAACTCGATTTTGAAGCAAGTGTTGGAACGTAAAGGGAAGCACTCAATTGAGATATCCACCAAGATGAATGAAATAACCACCAAGGTAGAAACAAGTCTCGGAGCAATGAACAAGAAGATTGACGGATGCTTTGCCGATTTGAATGACAAGATGGAAAAACTCTCGAACAACATAAGACTTCTCGAAAGGAGAACGGCCGATCTAGGCCAATCAACTCAAGCCTCCACTTCAACTTTGCCCGGTAAACCCGAGCAAAACCCTTAGGATTTCCATGGGATGATCAATAGAGAAGAAAAATGGGGTGATGAAGAAGGATACCAGGAGATTTAAGGTTGGTTAAGTGACCCCGAGAACTTCGAGAACGATAACGAATTCATATCTGAATTCCTTGACACATGGCTAGAAGATGATGAGGATTCCGAGATCGAGAAGCAATGGAGTGAGGAGGAGGATTATGAGATGTTTAAGATGGACAACGAAGAAGGGATGAGTGCCGGGAAGATATACGGGAATCAAAACGAGCCAAAATTTAGCAGAGAATGAGCACTATCGATAGATAGCTCGGTGATATCAACTTATGCATCGATCGATACTAATCATCTAGAAAAGAAAAACGGAGTATCCACCACGATATCAATCGATATTGAGGTATCAGAGATCGACGAGATGATGAGAAAACTCCATATTCGTGATAACGGAAGGGGAAAATTGAGTTCATCCTCGCAGACCCAAAGAGTACCGTTCCCCAAGGAAAGGTTCACACATTCTCAACTTGAAGAATTCGAGATGTTCAAGAAAGCTGTGGAGATTGAAGCTATCAAGCTATTGTTCCCTATAAGCATCGAGAACATGGGAACAATGACAACCTTCGTGAGAACAATGATAAACAACAAAGGAGAAGATGAAACGGTAAGGGTGGATGAGGAGGATGGACAAGCGTGAAAAATATGGTCAAGAAGTCTTGATAAGAAGAGTGATCCGAGAGCATTTTCAGTTCCTTGTAAATTGGGAAGCATAAGGATCAAGGAAGCTTTGGCGTATACATGAGCGAACTTTAACGTGGTCTCCAGCATCCTTTTAGTCGAGCTAGACATCACAGAGCTCAAGCCGCACTCCAAGCGGATCGCTCTAGCCTATGCGACAACAAGAATCCCGAAAGGAATTGTGAGAGATGTCCCAATAGGAGTAAAAGGGTGGATTGTGCCCACAGATTTAGTGGTTGTAGAAGTGATGAAGAACGAGCCGGTACCACTAGTGCTCGGCCTCCCATTTTTAGCCACAGTTTGGGAACAAATCGACTTCAAGGGAATGAAGATCACCTTCACAAAGCTTGGTAACCAAGTCTACCACCGAACCTCGACTTCTTTTGATTATTGTGGAGCAATCTCCTATGAAGAATATGAAGAATCCATAGGAGAGAATGACGTTGAGGAACAATTGAACGAAATCGAGAATGGCGAGGAGCTCGCGATAAACCTAAGCCACGCCGTCATGACTAGTGACGAAGAAGAGACAAACCAAAAAGATATGGGAGTCAAATACCATGTTTTCACGGAGATGCTAGAAGAGAGCCTAACCAATAAGCCCGATCAAATGGACATGTTTAAGATACTTCTAAAGGCACTCCAAAAGATGATACTGAGACTCCAATGATTGCTACAAAAGAGGAGAGTTTCACCACTAAAGGTTTCTCTCTACAAATTCTTCTCCGACCTCGACGAATCGGAACGAGTGCTTGACCGGGAAGGAGAAATTATCAAGAATGTAAATTCTTAAAGATGGTAGACGGAATATTTTCAAAGACATAAATAATCTCAATACAGGGAATGGTGGGAGATGAATAAGTGAGAAAATAGAATTTTGCAAGCGGACACCAATTCTGACACAACGCTCAATGGTGATCATCGTGAGATCTGGATATGGGGTGAGTAAGACGCTGAAGGTGATAAGATGTGGAACATAGAAGATTTAGATGGTACATCCTTACCAATTTTCACCTTGCATAAAAAACGAATTGGATCCCACACTGTATTGAGAGAGTCGGAGGATTCACAAGAAAATAAGTTTCAGCACACATAATTTGACAAAACCAATATAAATTTATGAAAAAACAAAGGTTAAAACGAGGAGGAAGAAGAGATCAATAAAAAAAGGAGATCTCACATATTGAGACTAAGTTAAACAGTGAAGAGTGCATAAAAATTGATCATTCGCATAGATTCTCGTTTTTCTTTCATGTCAGTTGACGAAACAAAGGTGAACATAGGCGTTATGAAAACCCTAAACGAATAGGCGACATCAAGGTGATAGAGAATAAAGCAGGTTGAAAATTGATCGATCATGAAATTTAAGAGATTTTGTAAGTATGCCACTTACAAAGATATATATTCCATGGTAGAAAGACAAAACAATGAATCATGAGATCCACAAGTCGAGCTGCTTCATTTTTTCTTTCTCACAGTTCATCATCACAAAAGAGAAGATTAATACAGAAAAAAGAAGGACAAATGAATAGTACATGATTTGATTACATTAGTCATCTATTAATTAAGATGCACTTAAATTTTAATAAAGAACGGTAAAAAATTGAAAACGTTTGGAAAAGAATGTGAGGCATCCAAATTTAAGAGGGATGCATGGCATCTTCTCAAGTGATGACGCTACGCTTTTTGGAGAGATCCCTTCATATTTTATATATAGGATATTCCAAGATCTTGAAAATCTACAACTTTGCTCATTTGCATCTGTTTTCACCTTTACCATTGCATCACTTCTTGTTTTTGTCTCTTCGTTATTTCTCCGTAAGAAACAAACTAAAAAAACAAATAAACACAATTAGAAATGTTTTATTTATCAAATAAGATAAACATATAAAAATTTATGCACTCGAATTAATATCATTTAATAAAGGAACACTAAAACACAATTGAAAGTTTTTTTTTTTTTTTCAAGTTTAATTGGACACGTGTCATCCTCTCGTGTGCTTACGTGTTGCAAAACTGGAGAGAGTTGATCATCTTTTATATATATGATTTATATATAGGATGATTTCAAGATCAATCTACAACTTGGCTCATTTGCATCTATTTTCACCTTTACCATTGTATCACTTCTTGTTTTGTCTCTTCGTTATTTCTCCGTAAGAAACAAACTAAAGAAAAATAAAATAAACACATTTAGAAATGTTGTATTTATCAAATAAGATAAACATATAAAAATTTATGCACTCGAATTAAGATCATTTGATTCGCTCACATGTAACTTAAAGGACCACTAAAATACAATTGAAAGTTTTTTTTTTCAAATTTAATTGGACACGTGTCATCCTCTCATGTGTTTACGTATTGCAAAACTGTAGAGATTTGATCATCTTTTATATATATATATATATATATATAATATATCAACCTATTGAAAAAATATATTGTCTAAGATCACTGTTTTCAAATGATCAGACGTATATGGCCAAGTAACGATAGTTAGTCCATTATTGTCATGTGATATTCGAAAATTAATTTATTTAGTCATGGTTCAAAGTGACCTCAATATATGATTAATAATCAATGATTAGCCATTTATGGTCAAGACAAAGAACATTTACATATTTTTCATTTGTTGAAGTAACAATAGTCAGTCTCTATGATCAGGGTTTTGTAGATAACTTTCAAAATAAAAAAATCGGTTCTCATTCATTCCAAAACTCTAAGTAATGTATATTGATATGGAAGGATTAGTTGATATTAATTTAACCTATATGGACAACATTAAATGATCAAGATTTTCTAGTTTTGGGTCTATGCACATGAGTTTCTAGATCGGAGTTTATTATTTAGAATTAGATTTATTTTTTAAAGTTTATGCGTTAATGTTTTGGTTTTATGGTTTCAGGTTTTAGATCTCTATTCTAAGATATATGTTTTAAAGTTTATGGTTTAGAGATTAAGGTTCTTGTTATAAGAGTTTGAGATTTAGGGTTTAGAGTTCTTGACCTATCTTGTAAAAATTATATATTTGGGTTTATAGTTTAGGATTTTAGATTTAGGTTTAGGGTTTCGTTTTAGGGTTTAAGGTTTAAGTTTATTATATATCAACACTTGATTTTCTTAGTGTTGATCACTTTTTTTATTTTGTTTTATTTTCTTATTTTTGTTATCTTTTTACTTTTAAAAATATATTTATCACGATACATTAAAAAAATAAAAATTAATATAAACATGTTAAACCAATTTATAACAACCAAACTAACTCATAATTTTAAATAAAACCAAACTATAATTGTCCAAACTAAAAATAATCTGGAATAATTGTATCCTTAAAACATCGATTCAATAAGGTAAAATTAATTTAACTGGTTTCTTTTAAAATTAAATTGAGAAAACTATAACCTTAAACCATCGGTTTATTAAGGATAAAATTAGTAATTTGCTACCCCACTTTTAACGTCACGTCACGTATTTTGATTTCATATATAATTATTTGATTAAGAAAGAGATTAATCAAAGTGATTATTTCTTTGTTCTTCATAAAGCAAGCAAAATTGCTTTTTTCATTGTTTGTGACTTCGGAAATAAATGCAAAAATTAATTAAATATTAGTTCAATTACTCTAGTTACTTTAATTAGACATGCTAAAAGAGATTCCTCCGACCGTCCAAATTAGACAATTTTAGGATAATTTACAGACAATTGGAAAAGTAATTAGTAGGGAGAGAATGCTTGCTTTCTCATTCACCTCCGTCGTCATGATTGATGTTATTTCTTCTTGATTTTTGTTTATTCATTGCTTGCGCCAAAAAAGAATAATCTTTTTTCTTGTTTGATTCCGTATGCAAGATCAAAACTAAACCATTAAAATCACATACGGGTTGGTTGAGTAGGTTAATATTGGCTGAAAATATGCGCAATCAAATCCTTTTTCAAACAAAACCATTAAATTTGACTCATATATTAAATCTATACTAATAAAAGTTAAAGGTGTAAGCTTTGTCCACATTGAATTTAGTTCTCCAATAAAAACTAAACACGTCATCAACTTTGACAACCAAAATTAAACATGTCATCAAGCCCAAATGAAGTCGTTAATTAAACATATTAACATGCCTAAACTTAAGTCGTCAAGTCAAGCTCAGCCCAATTTATAGTTGCATTTAAACAAAGCAAAGCACATTGACATTTTTCAAACAAAGCAATACCCATTGACATTTTTCAAACAAAGCAAAGCCCATTAACATTTTTTTGGAGATTTGCGGAAGGAACCATTGGAAACATTTGCGGAGATTGCTGCATCTTCTTCCCCGATGAACTTTAGGTTTTCGTAAGTTCTGTTAAACGGCACGGCGTTGTGGACTCGCGAAATAGATAACGATATAGAAAAAGCAAAATGAAAAGAGTCCAATCAGGAAACGAGCTCGCGTTCCGGGTCGGATTCTCCGGTCATGCTGGCCATTTCCGCGTCGAGCCTCTGTATACGGCGGAGAGCAACGACGCCGTGAATTCCCTTCCAGATTTTGTCTCCGTGAGTTTTCTGATTGCTATGATTTCGAGATTTTGGAGTTCCGATTTTGAAATTTAGCAGCAAGAACCTGATCACGTCTTCAAAATTGGGTTCGAAAGAACATCTTCCAGATATCTGTTTGTTTTTATTTTCTCCGAAAGAACAGCTTCCAAATATCTCTTACTATTTTTGGGTATCATTTACTTTTTTGCTTTTTGTTGCAACGTTAGGATTATATTCTTACTTTTCTATACGAATTATTCTTTCCGATCTTCAAATATATGATATTGTCTTAACAGAATAGAATGAAGTTAAATCAGTCATTAAAACAATTTAAGTGCTGTTTGTTTCTTAGTGATGTGTTTCTAATTTCGTAAATTGGGTTTATTGTTTATCTTTCAGCTGAGGCTAATCTGCTTGGGTTCCAACACTACCTTGTGATGCTTGGAACAACAGTTTTGATTCCAACAGCTCTTGTTCCGCAAATGGGAGGTAGAAATGTAAGAAAAACAATATCTTCCCATTCCCAAATCCTAGAATTTGGTACAGCACTCACAGATTACGTATTGGGTTTTATGGTGGATTTTGAGGTTGCGTTTTGGAATTTATGGTGGATTATCAAGTTTCGGGTGATGGAAGAAAGCAAAGAAGACAGAATCACAAATCCAAGTAAGCACAACACGATCCTCTCTTCAAATCCCTAAAAAGATCTAAAATTGCTGGATTCTTATTGCTTGATTTTTTTGGCACTGTTCTTTTGATTTGGCTTTTGTGGTTAAGTTTCAATGAAAGTTTTGTTCTCAACAACATGTGAGCACATCGAATAGAAGATTCATTGATCAATGAAAATAAAAACTAACATAATAAATCAGTTGATGGATTTCAAAGCTTTTTTTAAAAAGGAAATTTAACAATTTAAGAGAGTTTATCAAACACTTTATATAAAATCAAAAAACTAAACAAAAGGGCTTTTGAAGTCTTAAACTATCGAATATGAAAAAAAGGAAAATCAACAAAAAAAAAAAGAAAACTTTAGTCAGAAAGGAAAATAAACAATTTATAAGAGTTTTAAAAACAATTTTAAACCAAAAAACTAATCAAAAGGGCTTTAGGAAATTCTTAAGTTACCGACTATGGAAAATAAGGAAAATTAACACAATAAAAACGAAAATTTAAAACCAATAAGGAATAGGAAAATCCCTATAGTTCACAATAATTCTCTTATATAGAAATAACCATATATGCTGTGTTGTGAACTATCAAACACATTCGATTAAAAGACAAATAGCTTATTGTGTTACGTTTACAACAATCGTCAAAACTAACCATGGTTTTTGATCAGCTTAAAAAAGGATTTGTTAACAAGGAAGTGCTTGTCCGAGTTTTACACTTGTGGGAGGCACGAAACCCAAAGAAAGGGGGTTTACTTATGGGTCTTGAACTGCTTCTCATCGATGAAAAGGTAACTGTCACATTACTAACATATGATCTAATCAATATTAAGATTATCTAATAAATAAGAAACTAACTGTTAATTTTTACAGTCAACCGTGATCCAAGCATTCATACCAGCTAGCAGAATAGGTTTCTACCAAGAAAATCTCAAAGTCGATGGAGCTTACAAGATGAAAAGATTCTTGGTTGTTAACAACGAAAACAACTACAGGGTGTCGTCTCACAAATTCCTCATTCAATTTACACCCCAAACAACTTTGATCAGAGATGATCAAGCTGGTGCTGCTATTGAAAGACAAAATTTCAGGTTCCGTTCTTTTGCTGAATTCGAAGAAACTGTTGACATGAATGAAGACCTATATGGTAAATATATTCTACTTTCTAAATACACATAAAATTTTAATATTAATATTACCATGTTATAATTCCAAAAAGTTTCCATCTAGATGTCATTGGAAAACTGGTCCTCATCAACGATGACAACTACAACTACCCAGACCTCACAAACACAGTAAACAGTGAGATCAAAGGCAAAATAGATGTACACCTGCAACTAAAAGAGTAAGCAGGCTTTACGATTGACTCACATCTTACATGCTTAAATTTCTAAATTGCTAAACAAAAATTTTATGTTTCAAAACAGTGGACCAATTGTTCGTGTAACACTTTGGAGTAACATTGCTGCCAATTTCCAGAAAAAATTGCTAGAAAGTGAAAATAAACCTGTTGTTCTCCTAGCCACTACTATGAATCCAAGAAAGATTAGAGGTAAGTAATCGGAACACTATAATCTACTACTAATAGGACAAAAGTTTATAATAAAAGTAACAAAATACCACTAGCTTTCTCAAAATATACTCTGATCAGTATGTTAATATTGTTTAAATTGTATGATACAGATGTGTTCTGCCTCTCTTCCACCTCTTCAACACGAATCTTTTTCGACAATGACTGTGAGCCAAGTGCTCAATATTTAACATGGTAACTTTAACATGGATATGAAATTTTAGAAAGTGCTATTTAATAAGTTGTATTAACAATTTTCAAATTTCACCAGGTTGGGAGAAGATGGTATAAAATCAGAAGTTTCTAACTTTACTTCAAAAGTTACAAAACCAGAACCTGCCACCATAGGTGAACTCCATCAATTTCTAAGTAACGACACTCCACAGGTATAAACATTAAGATCAAACCTTTACATTTAACACTACTTATTGCCGAAATAAGAATTAAATGTAACACAATTTTCTAATGTTGCAGAAAGCAAGCTTCACTTGCATAATAACCATAGTAGACATATTGCCTGGTTGGAACTACATTGCGTGCACATCATGCAAATATAAACTTGGACGGACACACACAACCTTGGAATGCAAAACATGCAAAAAAAAAAAACGCTGTTGGTGTTACAAGGTATGTAACTGCTCCCTTTGACACCTATTTAACACCTTTTACTAATGAAATTAAAACTCATGTGACTAACAACCACCATATATAACTAAATGTTTCACAAATAGGTACTGTGTTCAGCTATCAGTTTATGACAAAGATGATGTCGCAACTTTTGTTCTCTTTGACAGTAATGCTACTAAGCTAACTGGTCGGACCGCTACAGAAATTCTCGAACAGGTAACTTAATTTCAACAACAAAGCTTTAAACTACATCTTAATGTGCATTTACTAATTCAAAATACATTAATAGGCTGATGGGAATGGTGACAATGACAATCAAGGTTCAATATCACAACTTCTGATGGATTTAGTAGGCCGCACTTTTAAATTTGAGGTTGAAATTAAACCCTACAATTTCACAGCAACCCGCCAGACTTTCACAATTACAGATGTTATTGAAGAAATCGAAAGTGGCGAAGATGGCGAAGAAGCATTAGAAGAACCAACTGAAACTGATCAACTGGACAACAAAAAAGTAGGCACGCTTGGTGTTGCTCACGGTGATACGGTGAGCGGAGAAGATGATACGGTGGACAGCAATCACAAAGAAAAACGTCAACGCGGGGAATGAATCAACTACAACAACCAACGTCTCATTTAATTGCCATTTGTTTCCATTTATCTTTCAAAGATTTTTAAAGTTTTGATTTCTTTATGTTAAGGGATTTGCTAATGACTTTTAAAGTTTATAGAATTAAATCTACGTTGTTTAACATTACTTTTCTTTGAATCTATACTAATAAAAATTAACAAAATTGACTACAATAGTTATGACTCGTGGAGAGACCATCTGAAATTTTGTTAATAAGTTCTAGAAAAACAAGTACGATTACTGTATCCATATAATTTCCGCCAAAATCTACGTATACAAATAACATGTTGTAAACTTTAACAATCAAGTATTAGAAGATCATACATAGTGTCTTCAAAGATGTAATATAACCAGATTGAAAAAGTTTCTTAAAACTTGCTCCTGATTGTATCATCATAATAAGCCAGAACAACCACAACTTTTACAGTTAGTCAACATTAAACACGACAAAAAAAAAAAACGGTACCAAATAAACAAAAACGTTTAAAAGAAAGTCATAAATTAAATTCATCGTGTTTTTAAAATATTTTTTCCATCAAACAAAACGCATCACTTCTAATAATTTCACTATCTCTACGTTCTTTTCTCTTTCTCATGGACTTGGATTCCATAAAAACAATCAAAGTTGCAAAATGTTTCACAACATTCTTCACAATAACATCTTTCCACCAAGGCAAACTAACTTCTTCAGCAACCTTCACAAGCTTCGCCACTAACTCTTTATACCGCAAATTACAAGTACTCAATGAAACGCCAACATCGTTCGCCAAATCCTCAATCTTTAACAACTTCACACCATTCACTTGACAAACAAACGCCAACAAAGCCACAACTAAAGGCATTGGTCTCCTTCGAGTGGATAAAAACCACTTCAATGAACAATTCATCCAAAAGCTCCTTGCTTTATAATCTTCACCTTCTTTTCACTACCAACATCACTCAATCTCGATGATTCGTTTGCCGTCGTAGTAAACAAACCCCACAAGATCAAATTATCCAAATACTAATCCTAAATACTCCACAACACGCTTAACCATACTTCCTAATTGATACAAATCACATCCAACTGCATCGGCTATCTCATCGTTTAAGTTGAGAAAAAAAAACAAATCTCTTAATATCCTTTTCCACTCTGAATAAGGGAATTGGACTACAAACAAACAACAATAAATTTCAATAGGAATACAATAAGTATAAAACTATTTCAATCGTATAGTTGAAAAAGGAAATCTAATGCGAAAAAGGAAATAAAACAGGTTTAAGAAAAAGGAAATCTGATGAGAAAAAGAAAATAACAGGTTTAAGAAAAAGGAAATCACAGATACCAACACCATTCTATAATCTATAAATACAAATAGCAATAGTTTGGAATACTTATTTTGGGAATCATAAACAAAAACCTGCATCATCGATTCTGTTCAAACTTATTGTGGGTGTCTCAGAAAGTAAGAAGCTCTCAAACATGGTTTCTCAACGTGGTAGAAAAAGGAAGAACGATGTTGCTGCCTCACTCAAAGTTGTTTACTATAATTGTAAGTTCCACAACCAACCTTTGTAATTATAAACACATCATCAAATATAATTATAAAAAGCTAATATCTACTTCAAATCTGTATCTCGCAGGTGGCTGTAATATCTGCTTCAAACATGGTAAGACTAAATTTACATTGTAAAAACTATTATTCCTATCTCGATCAGAGACATAAACAAAACTATTCCAACATTCCAAGATTAACTAACTCTGTTTTTTAAAATACAGTTACCCAAAATAGTGCACGAGCAATGCGAAAAGCAATCATCCGATCAAGGAGAGCGTCTAAGAAAATCATCGGTAATTTCAATAAACTCAAATTTAACTAATTTAGTTAACTAATCTATCTTTTCCCAGAGAAACAGAGTTTTCTAACATAAAACGTACTAAAATCAGATTTAACAAATAATTCTATGCAGGAAATTCACAATCACTTGCAGCAACATCACAACGGGTGAAAAAAACACGAAGAAGTAAGTCCAATTGAAATTAAAATCTGAGATTTTTTTACTCTTTACTTTCACTAAGTACAAAAACCTAACTAAGATTGAAATTTAAATGACTATATTGAAGATTGAAGAACTGGAAGATATTCTACAATGTCCTTACTGCAACGCTTTGGTCTGGCACTCAGAAAAACCCGGCGTAGATCCAGAGACTGGGAATCCATTGTACACAATTTGTTGCCAACAGGGCCGTGTCAAACTGCCACCACTAAGACACCCGCCACCTGAACTTGAGCAACTTCTAAAAGATAACAGCTCTTTCTAGAATAACATACGAGTATACAACGCTATTTTGGCATTCACATCAATAGGGGCAAAAATTGACCACACTGTTTCATCTGGACCTGGACCACCAACTTTTAGAATACAAGGACAGAATTACCATCGAATTGGTTCGCTACTTCCTATGCCCGGCAACCCGCCAAAATTTCTCCAACTGTATATTATCGACACAGCAAACGAAGTTTCAAACCGCATCAATACTTTATCACGAAGTCCTTCGTCCGGGCCTCTTCAAGAAAGCATTGTCAAGCAATTAATTGACATGTTAGATTCAAACAACTATCTTTGCCAGATATTCCGCAGAGCTCGAGATCGCTACGAATCTAACGAACCTGAGGAATTCACCATCAACCTGGTGTCACAACAAGGAAAAGGAAAACAATATGAATTGTCAAATACCAACGAGATTGCAGGTTTAATAGTCGGTGATTTAACTACCACTATCTATCACAGAGACGTTATATTACAATTTCAGTCTAACCATTTACAAGAAATACGAGACGACCATCCTTTGTTCATGTCCTTGCAGTATCCTTTGCTTTTTCCGTACGGAGAATTTGGTTTTCACACAGAGATACCTTACGTAACAAAAGAAACAAGACCAAGAAAAAAGACTTTCATAAGCATTAGAGAATACTGATGCGAAACTACACGGGAAAAGAATCATCTTACCATCGAGCTTTACTGGAGGACCGCGGTATATGATAGAAAAATATCATGATGCAATGGCAATATGTCGGGCATATGGAAATCCAGATTTGTTCATTACTATGACAGCCAATCCGAATTGGGAAGAGATAAACGAGATTTTAGAAGCATCGGGTGGTGGATCGGGAAATGATAGACCGAATATTGAATGCCGAGTATTCAAAATGAAACTGGAGCAAATTCTAAATGATTTCAAAAAAGGAACTTTCTTCAAACCATACATACATCGCAGGTACTACCATTACGTCCACTTAACTATTACCAACTGTATATTAAGCAAAGAATTAAAATCTATATATTGACAATTTAAGTCTACCACGACATTTTTAAAAAATTAAATAATTCCTACCACTAAATCAGTACAAAAACATTATTCACATTAAGATATAACCTCTTACAGTTCTCCATTGTAAATTCCCTAACATGTTTGGGTTTTTTTTTACAGTGCTACACACCATAGAATTCCAAAAGCGTGGATTACCACATGCACACATGCTACTTTGGTTGGATGATACTACAAGAATCCCTAAAACAAGTGATGTTGATACAATAATCACCACCGAATTACCGGATAAAGAAAACGACCCAACAGGATTTGAGCTCGTGGAGAGCACAAGATGCACGGTCCATGTGGGCTGGATAGACCAAAATCACCATGCATGAAAAATAATGAGTGTTCGAAGAAATACCCAAGACAATATAATGACCAAACGGTGATCGACGAATCTGGATACATCATATACCGCGGGCGTCGAGATGACAGAAACTTCGTCACCAAGGGGGGTAACAAGGCTAGACAATCGGTTTGTCGTTCCACATAACTTGGAGATTCTGAAAAAATATAAAGCGCATATAAATGTGGAGTAGTGCAACAGAACCAATGCTGTCAAATACCTTTTCAAATACATTACAAAGGGGAGTAGATAAAGCAACAATTGTCATAGAAAAGGGTCCAAATGCAACAACCAGCGCTGAACATGATCGACCAGTAAGGAGAAAGAGAAATGAGATACAGGAATACCTCGACTGCAAATACTTATCCTCTTGCGAAGCAATGTGGCGGATTTTTGCATTTCACATACACCAAAGGTCACCTGGGGTCCAAAAACTCATCATCCATCTGCCTGGACAACAAAATATCACCTATAAAGCTTCAGATGATCTCACTCGAGTTTTGTGTAGGGAAGATATTGAGAAAACAATGTTTACAGAATGGATGAGAAAAAATGCAGATTGTAAAGAAGCTCGCAAGTTGACTTATCTACAGTTTCCATTGTACTACACTTGAAACAACGAGCAGAAAGAGTGGACAAAATGAAAAGGACGAAAAATGATTGGACGTATAGTCAACATCTACCTGACGGTAGGAGAGTTATACTACTTGAGAATACTAATCAACGTGCTAAAAGGGCCGAGAAGTTATGATGAAATCCTAACAGTTGGAGAGATAAAATATCCAGATTTCAAATCAGTATGCTATGCTAGAGGTCTACTAGATTCTGACAAGGAGTGGCACGATGCAATGGATGAAGCTATTCATTGGGCTACACCTTACCAACTCAGACAGCTATTTGTCTTGCTGCTTATATACTGCGAAGTAGCCAAACCACTAAACTTATGGAATCACTGCTGGAAATCACTCGGGGAAGATATGCTACACAAAAAAACGAAAAACCTTTACCTTTAGAAGACTCAATCTGGAAGAATATGAGATCAAGCAATACACTTTGATTGAGATAGAGAAGATAATGCATCAGCATGAATGATCACTATCTGAATTCAAAGATATGCCACAGCCAGATTTAAACCTTCTCAAGGAAATAGGTAACAACTTATTAACCCAGGAGTTAAAATACAATGTCCAAAAGGAGAAAGAAAAACATAAGGACTATTTCAAAAGTCTGAATGTGGAGCAGAAAAAGGTTTATGATGCAGTTATGGAGTCGGTTGAAAAAGACCTGGGTAAATTATTTTTTTTATATGGCCCTGGTGGAACAGGAAAAACATACCTCTACAAAATCATTATTTCCAAGCTGCGTTCTGAAGAGAAAATTGTGCTTCCAGTGGCATCGTCAGGCATCGCGGCATTACTTCTACCTACAGGAAGGACAACACATTCACGTTTTAAAATACCAATAAATATCAACGAAGATTCAATGTGTCATATAACGTCAGGAACAATGCTTGCTGAATTAATCACAAAAACTGCTCTTATCATATGGGATGAGGCGCCCATGACACATCGATACGCATTTGAAGCACTAGACAGAACACTACGCGATTTGATGTCAAAGAAAAACGCAGAAAATAAAGAAAAACCTTTCGGAGGGAAAATTGTACTACTAGGTGGTGACTTCAGACAAATACTACCAGTGATTTCACAGGGTTCAAGAGCAGACACAGTCTTAACATCAATTAAAGAATCATACTTGTGGGATTCTTGTAATGTATTCACCTTGAAACAAAACATAAGGCTCGAAGAATCAGAATCAGGTTTCGCATCATAGCTTTTAAGTGTAGGAGATGGAAATGCACCAACAAAAGATGGGATAAATTTAAATAAAGACGATGGCCAAATGGTGGTAATTGATCCTAAATTTCTTATGCAATCAACTGGAGACCATTTACAGCAGATATTTCAAGCCACAAAAAAAGAAAACGATCAGACACAAAGTACATATGAAAGCATTACAGAGACGACGATCCTAACACCAAGAAACGAAACAGTTGATGAGATTAATGACTACATGTTAGCACGACTGCCAGGAAACCAAGAAGAATATCTAGGCTTAGACAGCATAGGCAAAGCTAACACAATATCAACAGACTACGCGATGTTATATACAGTTGAGTATTTAAACTCTCTAGAGTTCTCTGGACTACCAAAACATAAGCTGTCTTTGAAAGTAGGAATACCAATAATGCTGCTACGAAACATTAATCAAAAAGAAGGACTGTGCAATGGTACACGGTTGATCATAACCCGTTTGGGAGACAGATTGATCGAGGGCGAGATAATCACGGGAACAAACGCTGGAAATAAAGTTATTCTGCCAAGAATCATTCTATCCCCAACTGACTCGAAACACCCTTTCACACTACGAAGATGTCAATTCCTAGTAAGAGTATGCTATGCGATGACCATTAATAAAAGCCAGGGACAAAGCTTGAAATCGATGCTATTATACTTGCCTCAACCAGTTTTTAGTCACGGCCAACTGTACGTCGCACTATCACGTCTAACATCTCCTAAAGGTCTAACCATTCTAAATTCTGATAATGATGCAGACAATACAATCAAGAATATCGTATACACAAAAATATACAGAGGGTTGGATGCACAAGAGACCAGATGAGAGAAGAGATGTATTAAACTTGAGTATATGATCATTCTCATTCTAGAGATTGACTAAAAAGAAACTGATCAACAATTTTCATTTACGATCATTGTCATTCTAGAGTTAGATTAAAAAGACCCTGATCCACAATTTCAGTTCATCGTATATGTAGAAAGTTTCTATGAGTTTTCAATCACAGTTTTGATTATATAATCATGTGGAGTAAAAGCATCAGAAGAGCATACTCATTTTACAAAAACATAATGTAAAATTGTAGAACAAATTTCAAAGCATTACGAAAATGTTACACAAATCTACAAACACAATCTACAAATAATTGGGAAAACTCCAAATGAAAGGATCCTCAGAAACAAACATCTACAAACACAATCTATGAAACTAGCATTGAACTATATTGATACAAAATTCAAAAACACATAAGCTAAAACTCGAAATTACTCAAACCCAGAATCTAAAAAGCAATAAACACAATCTATGAAACATCTTTACAAAAATATAATGTAAGATTGTAGAAGAAATTTCAAAGCATTACAAAAATGCTACACAAATCTCGGCTTCTAGATTATTGGGAAAACTCAAATTAAGGATCCTCAAAACTAAAATCAACAAACACAATCTATGAAACTACCATTGAGCTATATTGATATAAAATTCTAAAACACATAAGCTAAAACTCCAAATTACGCAAACCACAATCTAAAAAAAACCAAACAAAATCTATGAATCCAAAATTCACTCCCATTCAACCCAGAATCTAAAAATCAACAAACACAATCTATGAAACCAAATTAGTTTCCCTTTCAATAAGGATACCAAATAGTTAAAAAAAACCAAAAGATTTTACTCCGAATTACGAAAACCCAAAAGATGAAATGCACAAGACAGCTGAAGCGAAGAAGAAGAAGTAAAACAAACCTCAAAGCGACCAGACGATTCTCCGTGTTAAAGAGCTATCGGTCCGACGACATTAGCAATCTCCGTTTAATATGGCCGGTGTAAAATCCGACGACAAAACGACAAAAATTAAAAATGAAATTGAAGGTACACAGAGAAGAATAAAATTTTGTCGGTTGATGAAAACCGTTTGGAAAAATCTGAGCTAAACTGTAATGGATACACCTGGATTCATATTTTTTTAAAGAGAAAATAAAAAATCAAAAATTAAGAATAGCCTAGATTTCAATTTTTTCTGTTTCCCTTATATAGAATAGACTCTTTGTTTTAGTTGCGTGTACTCATTTGTATTACTCTCTCTTTCCCACATGGTTAAGTAAATAAACATTAACTAATTTTGTATTTTATTCTTTTTGACTCTATTAGTAGAAAACATCTTAGTCAGTAAATATAATAATACAATAGGTCCATTATTAAATAGGATATGAATGCTTTTTATGTATTATATTAAGTTTTAGAATTGGATTCACAATGCTTCTGTAAGAAGTATGTTTAAAGTATTAAACAGTAAAATATATAATAATTTGCTTTTTCTTATATTTTTATTATAGTTGTTAATTCTAATTCTCTAACCTGATAAAACTTAATCAACAAAAATATTGTATTTATTTGACTCATTTACAAACATGTTTTTTTAAAAGGGGTAAAAATTTGAACAAATCAATTTCAAAATAAAAACAAAGGTAATGACAAATAAAATAGTACTAACCAAAATGAACATACCAAATGGTCACAATATTGTTAAATATAAAAAAAAAAAACACAAATAATATTACAATACCTGCGCGTAGCGCGGATTCGAGACCTACTATATTACTAATAAAAGTTAAAGGTATAGCGTTGTTAACCCGTCCACATAAGATTTAAAACAACCAGTAATATTGTTTCACATCAACGTTTAAAATAAAATAGAAAACTAATAAAAAAAAAAAGAAATTAGAGTTTAGAAAATAAAAAAATTGTATATAGTTTCCACCAATATTGTTCCACATTACCAGTTAAAATATAATAGAAAACTAATTAAAAAATAAATCAGAGTTTAAAAATTATATCATAGTTTCCTAATTAAAAAAATTAAAGCTTAACAAATAAAGAAATTCTATACCAATAATATTGTTTCACATCACCAATTAAAATCAAATAAAAAGCTAATTAAAAAGTGAAATAAGAGTTTAACAAATAAAGAAATTATATCATAGTTTCCTAAAATTTTTTTTATGATAGCATAGCATTATTAGACCATCCACATAAGATTTAAAACAACCAGTAATATTATTCCACATCAGCATTTTAAAATAAAATAGAAAACTAATTAAAAAAATAGAGTTTAGGAAATAAGAAAATTGTATAAAGATTCTACGAGTAATACTGTTCCACATTATCAGTTAAAAATAAAATATTGTTCCACATTATCAGTTAAAAATAAAATAGAAAACTAATTAGAAAAGAAATCAGTGTTTAAGAAATAAGAAAGAAATAAGGAAATTATATCATAGTTTCCTAATTAAAAAGAAAATTAGAGTTGAGGAAATAAGGAAATTGTATATAGTTTCCACCAGTAATATTGTTCACACCACCAATTAAAAATAAAATAAAAAACTAATTAAAAAGGGAAACTAGAGTTTAAGAAATAAGGAAATTAGATCATAGTTTCCTTAAAAAAACTTTTATGGTAGTCCACATATGATTTTAAACGACCAAAAATATTATTCCACATCAGCTTTAAAAATAGTATAGAAAATTAACAAAAACCTATAAAAATGGAATGATATTATAGACCAATAAAAAAAAACTTTAATATCAAATATCTTCTAATCAAGCTCCATTATGTTCCATATTAATTTCATATTTTCCTTTTCTATTGTTTTAAAATGAATTTAAATCTAAATAATTTTTTAAATCTATATCATTATCTAAATTTAATTTTTTTTTACTGTTTAAAAACGGATTTTAAATCATTATGAATTTTGAATCATTTTCTAAATTTAAACATATATATTTTTTAAAAATGAATACATTTTTCGTGTTTAAATACAAAAATAAACACGAAAAAACTATGAGATGCTAGGAAAAAATTTCGTGTTTTGAAAAAAATTTCGTGTTTAAAACTGCCAGGAAAATAAGAGGAATATATGAACTCGGAACATATAGAAAAAGTTGACACAATATCAACAAATTATGAGATGTTATATACGGTTGAGTATCTAAACTCTCTAGAGTTCGCAGGACTATCAAAACATAAGATATCTTTAAAAGTGGGAGTACCAATAATGCAGCCCCGAAACATTAATCAAAAGGAAGGACTATGTAATGGTACACGGTTGATAGTAACACGTTTGAGCGATTTGAGGGTGAGATAATCAAGGGAACAAAATCTTGCCAAGAATAATCTTATCACCAATTGACTCAAAGCATCATTTCACAGTACGAAAAATACTATTCCCAACAAAAGTATGGTATGCAATGACGATTAATAAAATCTAGGAACAAAACTTCAAATCGGTTCTCCTATACTTGCCTCAACCCGTTTTCAGTCATGACCCTGTACATGACACTATCACGTCTAACATATCCTAAAGGTCTACCCATTCTAAATTCGATGGTGATACAGAAAGTACATTTAAATATATTGTGTATACATAAATATACAGAGGATTACATTCAGAAAAATACCATATTCGAGAAGCAATGTAATAAACATGGGCTAACATGGGCTTAGATCAGTATCATTTTATAGTTTCTCATTAATCATAATAATTTATTTACATCATGATCATATAGGACCGGTTTACAACGTTTATATTTAAGAAATAGCGGTTCTTTATTTTATTTTATTATGCTCCTAAAAATGGTATATAAAGAGACTGTAATGTTTTGGGACAGCATTATATGTAATGAATTATTGTTGTGACCAAAAAAAAAAAAAAAGAGACTGTAATGACATCTTGCCTATCAATATTGAAATTGACCAAACAATAAAGGTTTTGTAAACACATCTACAATATGAGAATCTGTGGTGATATGCAATATTATAATCAAACCACTTTCAACTATATTTGTTACTTTATAATACAAATAATAAAGAATAACAACAATAATCTCATATTGAATTAAAAGGAAAAAAATAACCCATCGCATCAAAAATTTAGATATCATGATATTAATGAAAAAAAAATAAACTTATTATAAAATATTAAAAAGAACACTAAAAGTTAAAAATAATACATTTTATTTTCTAAATATATTCCAAAAAATCAAAACAAAACAATTTCAAATTAAAAAAAAAACAAAGACGATAACAAAGAAAATAGTAATAATAAAAAATTGAAAATATTAAATGTGATCATACTGTTCAATAAAATTATATTATTAAAT
This sequence comes from Euclidium syriacum, assembly GCA_900116095.1. Classification (NCBI taxonomy): domain Eukaryota; kingdom Viridiplantae; phylum Streptophyta; class Magnoliopsida; order Brassicales; family Brassicaceae; genus Euclidium; species Euclidium syriacum. The sequence goes on along the minus strand of FPAK01000018.1, from coordinate 3,407,364 downwards.
ATCAAAATAAACGAAACAAACAATATTAACATACACGGGCGTAGTCCGGATTTAAAACCTAGTAGATTCTAAGAACTAATTATAAAAGATATAATTGAGATTTATACATGTCTCTTATATCATCCTAATCTCTTACATGTCATGCCATTTGTCACAATCTTGAAATAGTGAGTGGATTATGGTGGTGTCAACGAGATATCGTTGACCATTACTTTCTTGGAATGTAAGAATGTCGACTGAATCTTTCAGTCCTTCATGTTGGACAAGACGGTCTTGTTTGAGCTATGTCTTATCTTTTAAAGAGGCACTTCATTTCAGTCATGATAGAGACAGACTGCTTGACGTTGATTTTGATGACGGAAAATAAATCAGGAGACTTCAGGGGTGATGTCTCATTGAAAAGTCAAACCAACGGTCAATTGCAAAAGTAGACCCCCTTTTCATGAGACTTCACGATGAAGTCTCAAAAGTGTATGAGACTTCATATCTGAAGTCTCAAAGAAAAATCAAACACTGGTCAATTGCTCAAGTAGACCCCTATATGAGACTTAGCTATGAAGTCTCTTTTGGAAAACTCGAGACTTCATTGCGAAGTCTTCTACCTGAGACTTCAGTATGAAGTCTCCGTCCCTAATTATATTAAAAATCAAATATATCCAGATTTATAATTAGTATTTTTTTGTAACTGGTCTAACATATGTATTTCTATATTCTTTTGAGTTTGTATGAGTTTCAACTGTTTTTGTCGCAGAATCATTTACGAATCATTTTTCTACAAAAATGAGGTAATTAGTGCAAATATCTGAGACTTCATGGTGAAGTCTCATTAGTAAACTTAAATGCTAATTTTATTTTTGTTCTTGTTTGTTTTTGCATAAAATGGCTCAGGTAGTAGTAAACTATGGAGAATGGGTGTTGAAAGACTGGAAGTGGCACTTTGAGGTGGATTATCCCAAAGGAGGCATAATGTTCTATCTAAGTGATGCTTGTACCCACCGTGAACTAATCGAGATGGCACAAGATGACTATAAGCTGAATGAGAATGCTGCTTTGATTGAGTTAACATATATGGTACCAGACGCAATGTTGTAGGTTTTGGATAAAGATTACCCCACCCCACCTATCCATGTCGCAAATGATAGGCATGTGCGGGCTTTTTTGGAGTTAAGTAAATCGTATTATGTTCGCCTTTGTGTCTCGAGTACCGTTGGTAAAGTGAGTGAGAAAATTGAAGAGGTGGGTAATTCTGACAATGACGTTGAAGAAGATAAGGATGCAAACTCTGAGGATAACTTTGAGGACGAGTATGATGAGATCGAAGAAGACGATGTTGTTTTTTCTGATGGTGATGAGGGTGTTGGTGAAGCACATGAAGATAATGCTGCGGAAGAACCTGTTATTAAAGACGAGTACCTTGATTATTACATTGTGTATGGGAAGATTAAGGATGAGGATAGTGGTGATAGTGATGATGATAATAAGCCATTTCTTGGTGCGGAAGGAAGCTTTATTGGGGAAGGTAGAAAACCGAGCATGACATGGACGAATGGTATCTATTTGTATAAGAGTTTCCCTAGCAAGGATTTGCTTATATCCGAGCTACACGTAACCGCGATAATGGGCCAATTCGCCTTCAAAGTGAAGAAGTCAACAAAAAGTCTATTTCTAGCCAAGTGTCGCGTGGTAGGATGTCAATGGAGGGTTAGAGCTATGGTTAAAAATGAACCTAAAACTTTTATTGTGACTGTGTCTATCAAACACCATACTTGCCAAGTTAGTGATCGAGTAACTCTATGGAAACGATATGCTCTGAGATATATTGGTAAGCTCTTTTATGATGAATGGAGAACAATAGATGGAGTTACCCCAAAGATGCTTAGATCTGTCCTCTTTGGGAAGTTTGGGTTGAAGATGAATTATACCGCATCTTATAGGGCTTTCATATTTGCACAACAAATGGTGAGGGGAACACCAGAAGATGATTATGAGCAGCTGCCTAATTACCTATATCGCCTCTCGCTTGCTAATCCTGTGACAATGACTGATCTTGTGCTTGACTCGGAAAACAGGTTCAAATACATGTTTTTGTGTCTTGAAGCCTCAAAAGGGGGTTTCCAATATCTTAGACGAGTGATGGTTGTCGATGGTTGTCATCTATCTGGGAAGTATGAAGGTGTTTTGCTAGTTGCTTGCGGCCAAGATGGAAATTTCCAGATTTTCCCTTTGGCTTTTACCATTTTTGATTCCGAGAATGATGAGTCATGGGAATGGTTTTTCACCAAGTTAAGTGCTTGTGTATCCTCTGAATTTAGTTTGACCATCGTATCAGACATGCACACTTCTATTAAGAAAGCCATCAAGACGGTTATGCCATGGGCAACAAGAGGGATTTGTTACTATCATCTTCAGGGTAATATAGTCACAAAGTTTAAAGGAAAGCATCTTCTGCACTTGGTACCAGGAGCTGCATATGCATATACACTTGTTGATTATACCCGGTATATGGATGCCTTAAGAGAGGCGAAGTCTGACCTTGCAGAGTATTTGGAGTCCGCGGATGTGAGACTATGGGCTAGAGTTCACTTCCAGGAACTAAGATACAACATCCAAACAAGAAATATCGCCAAATCAATCAACTCTGCACTTAAGCGAGCTATAGGAGTTCCCATTCCCTTTCTTTTGGAATTCATACGAGAGAAGCTATCGAGGTGGTTTTATAAAAGGAGTGAAGATGCTATGAGTCTCACAACACCACATAGCAGAGGTGTTAAATATTTGCTAGTTATTCGTGAGTACTATGCTCCATTAATGGTGGTCCAACGCATTGATAGTTGGCGATTCAGCGTGATTGAAAGACATCGAAATATTGTTGTTTATTTCTTACAACGAACTTGTGATTGTGGTATGTATCAAGTTGAGAAAGTACCTTGCTCCCATACTATTGCTGCTGCTCTTGAGGCTAAAACGGCGGTCTCTGCTCTAGTATGCCCAACATACACAAAGAATTATTTGTACGCAACGTACTCGAGCAACATTTATCCGATTAACGGATTTGTTAAAGATCCTGAGTTTGTGAAGGTCCATTCTCCAGATGAAAAGCGCCCTCCCAGAAGAAAGAAGAAGTCTAGGTGGCAGACATGGCTTGAAATTGCAAAGAAGACAAAAGTCAAACCGCGCAAGGCTCACAAGGAATACAGTTGTTCAAAATGCAAAGAGCCCGGGCACAGTAGACCTAACTATGTGAGTTAAACATAACTACTTCCCATAATTTCACTTCATATTATTTTATCTTGAAGTGTTTGTATGTTTTTGTATGCACTAAAGAGTTTAAAGGCAGAAGGAACATGAGAGAAGTGTTAGAATCTGTAGTGAAGTCTGCTTTTGATGTCTACTCCTGAAGTCTCAATCAAGTTGTTTCCAGTATTATGAAGTCTCCTCGTGAAGTCTACTCCTGAAATCTTCTTGTGAAGTCTACTCTTGAAGTCTCCTCGTGAAGTTTCACGGCTAAGTTGCTTTACTATTTTATGGTTTCAAACATCATCTAAATTCTACTATCTTTCGGAATATTTTGTCCTTATTTTTTCCATTACTAAGACTTCAGTTTAGGTAATCCACTTTCATCATTATATATTAAAAACCAGATGAAACAAAATAAACAAATCAACCCACCCTATCAAGTTACAACATCTTGACTTGTTTCATTGGGTGGTACAAAAACATCCCCGCAATAACAGCCAAAATAATTCAGTGTTTCGCACTATACAAACATTATATGCAAAAGTTGTAAATGCAACGGGGACCCAAAAGCTACAGCTGCTTACATCTCGTCGTAGATGTCCAAGCCTGTGTAGTCTTGTGTCTCTGTTCCCTTTAGGCCGAGCTCGTCATAGACCTCCACCGCATACTTTTCCCTTATGTTCTTGACATTAGCATCACACATGAGCTGTGGAGGGAATGGAAGGCCTAGAGAATGACGCTCGATGCACTTCAGCGTATACATTCCACAGTCCTCAGCAGTTGCTTGTGGAACAGCTTCTCTACTAGCCACGTCCCATGTATAGGGCACATTGGGGTACAAATCCTTTTGGTCAACAGGCGCAAGAAGGTTGATCACATAGCCAAACATTTCACAAATAGGTGCCACCGCATTTTCCATAACTTGAGCATTTCAACATCCTACAATGCTATCCCATATCGCGATGTGCCTATTAGGAATATTAATCAACAGCGCAACCCAATGCATATCCTTCAAGAGAGCCATGTGTAGAGCTCATCCACATGGATTCGCCACATCTTCTTACTTGGGCAAAACTCAGGATGCTCTCCCATGTAGAGATACATCGCATTTGGTGGTACCACCCTGTCTGAACCATCAGGATTGCCGTCGTTTTGAACAAGTCGTACTTCGCCAGCCACAACTTTGAGAAAATAGAATCCAAAAAACAGAGCCTATCACTCCTAAACCACTCTGGATGTTCATGGTACCGCTTCCTAAGTAGGTAGATCCCACCATCCATATGCTGAAAAAGATGACATAAAAATATCAACATGTTAGAGGTGAATGATAAATGGAAGTCAAGAACTGAAGTTTGACATGAGACTTCACGATGAAGTCTCCTTCACAAAAAAATAGAAGACTCCACAGTGACTGCATCTTCGTGGCAGCAAAAAAAGGTTACGCGACTGCAAACTGAAAATACACATACTCGATTGTTGAATAAGATAAGGAAAAAGCTTCCCTAAACCTTTTTTACGCATAACTATAATCTCATGTTATATACTCAGTTGCAGAATTTGAAATAAGATGCGAGAAAAGTTGAAAAAAATTCTGAAATTTTTTATTTGCCCGTTACACGAAACAAGATTTTCAATAGTAAAATCCAGCTATATTACCGATTTATTGACGGATTATGAGCAATTTCTAGTTTTGCGGAGATCATTTCTAGTCCTCCAAGTCGTGGTGACTTATGGTTACGCACAATTATTTTCAAATCTACGTGCACCATCAGAGGGAAAGTCTGCTTGTTTATCATTGACATGAGTAGTTCGTGTAATCTTATATTGGAAGAAGCAGTTTCACTAGCTTATCTTTCCATATGAACCCCATCCAAAACCGTATAACCCTACATTGTTCCAGTACGGGGTAGCAATAGCAGTGAATCACCAATCTTTAGTTGCTCACCAATCTTTACTAGGTCTTAGAGTCTTAATCCACAATATTTGTCTCATTTTATTCTATTTTCACTAACTTAAGAGTAGTTTGTACTTAGAAGTCACTAGGTTGTATTTGCAATGATTTTTGGCACCACGAGTGCATGTTAACTACCAAAAGGAGCAAAAGAGCAATTCATGAAAGTAGAAGTGCTATGGGAGCAATTCAAAATCAAGAAATATGAAGAGAAAAAGAAGATCCAGTACCAAATAGAGTATCAACGATAGTGGAAAAACCGGAAAAGAAAGCCGAAGAAGATAATATCAATGATGAGTCCTAAAATTTATCGTTTCTTATACTTCATTTATACACGGTTTTTATGTCGAAGACACCGCTTTATCATGTAAATAACCGCATTTCCTCTTAAGTACTATCTCACTGCATCTAGAGTTAGAACCTTGTACGTGTGCATACATTTGGTGTTTTGAGTTATCAGTAGATTACGAAAAGAATCATTCACAAACTATAGAGCTTAGTGGAACCAACCGGACAAGAGAATCGAACAAGAGAAGTCGGGACAACACGGAACCATGAAATAGGCCATGTCGGCGGCACGAAATCAAGACAAAACGACAGAAAAGAACCAGAAGAGACCCATCAACAAGAGTTGCTCTATGTCGTCCAAGACATGAACCAGGTCGGCGGCACGAAGGCTAATCCGTCCCCAAATGGTGTCTTACCGTCCTACCCTCGCAGCTTCTCTCCCACTTGTATAATTAGATCCTTATGTTTTAGATTAAGGGAGACTCTTTTGCATAATCTTTTTTATGGTTTTAATAGAGGTTTTCGAGAGAAAACTTTGATCTTTGCAAGATTTTTTGAGATAACCACAATCATTATGGTTTGAATCTTTATCTACAATATAATCTCTTTATCTTTGCATCTTTTATTTATTGTTTTGCTTTGAGGCTTATAATGACCCAAATGGTCATGTGTGTGTAGTTGGATATGGTTTAGTTAGGGCTTTGGGTAGGATAATATCAGCTTGAGGAAATGATTAGATAAGCTAGAGAAAACTATCATTTCTATGGATTTCAACGATTAAGCTAAGATTGATCAACCTATGTTTAAGCCTCTAAACATTTCATCGCCCACGAGGTGTTCGATGCAATGCCCGTTTTATTTTCAAGGATTAAAACTTATTTTCACAAGAGATTGTAGAAGATAGAAGATAATATAGATGTTAAGGGGATTTGCAAATCTTATTAGGGGAAATCTAAGAGTTTTTGGCTAATACCCAATAATTATCTTTTGTGAAACCTAATGAAGAGATTGGTGATCAATAGATTGAACCAATCTAATTATCAACCTTGATGCACTAGTTTGAATTATATTTAATCCCCAACTTGGGCTTATGCTAACCATATAAGTCCCAAAACTCAATCTCTTTATTATTATTGTTATTTCAATTTATTAGTCTTATTACGGTACTCTCTTTTGCTATTTACTTATGTTTAATTGTATCTTTATTCAATTAATCATTTAGCTTAGTAGTTTAAACAAACAAATACCCTATTAATCTATCCTTCGTTTAGTAGTGTTCTTAATACCAAACCTTGTCTCCTTGTGGTACGATACTCGTATTTCCACTATAACTACCTAATTTAGGATAGAATTTGGATAAACTGAAATGATATTAAATGTGTTGATTGAAGCGGAACTAGCTTATAATGACTAGGCTAGAATCTTTTTCGCCAAATGGCACCGTTTCCGGGGAGGTAAACGGTTTAAGGAGAATACTAAGCACGGATATACTAGATGTTTCTTTATATTTTTCGTTTTTCATGGCTTTAACTTCGGTTCTTGTTTGATTGGCTTTGCTTTTATTGGTGTATGCATAAAGAAAAAAATCTGTTAAGACGAATAGAGCCACCATCATCACCTTGAACTCAATGGGAACGTCACACGAGAACTCAATCGAGCATCTCAACCAATTTGAGAAGTGGTGCTCTACAATCAAGATCAATGGAGTCTCACAGGAAACGTTAGTGATGATACTATTATTCCTATTCTAACTTGGTGATGCGGCGAGCCAATGGGAGAACGATGTGCAATCTGATAGCATTACAACTTGGAGTGCATGTAAGGAAGCAATCATGAAGAAGTTCTTCCCCAAGTCGATTAAAGGTAAAGTTTTGCACCGACACAATGAAATTTTGCTAAGGTTTGAATGAAGATTTTAATGAAGCTTGGACTCATTTCTTCAAGTACACTTGACTTTGTCCCATCACGGAATCGAGGAGAAAGCTCTACTCTTTATCTATAAACGAAGTCTCAGTCTCCACTACTATGATATTGTTAGCTCAGCCTCGGGAGGTAGCTTCTCTGATATATCTATTTCCAAGGGAAAGGAACTCATTAAGAAGATGGTTCAAAGTGAGAAGACAAGATGTGGTGATTTCGATCGATCTCATGTGACACAACCGAGTGGAAAAGCTAACGAACTAAAGGAGATCAATGAGAAATTTTCTTTGATGAAAACCAAGATGTCCAAACTTGGCATATATGAGAAGCATGTCCAAGTGATTGATAAAGAAGAGGTTTGCCACATAAGTGCTGAGGAACAAACAAGCGAAGGATGGGGAAAAATGAATTTCCTAGTTGACAATGAATATGCTCAAAAACATGGCTATGGAAACCAAGGAGGATATGCGAGCTATAGGCCACAAGGTTATGGGTCAATAGGTCAAGGATTTCAAGGATATAGAACAAGAGTATATATGAAACACCCCAACCCAATTTTCTTTAAGTATTTTGACTTAGTCGAAATTAGGTTGTTTTATTTTAACTTAGCAAGTGGAGGTTCATGATATTTAAGACTGATCATGCGAAGCTGAATACTTGAATTAATTGAAATTGGTTCTAATACAATGAAGGTTCATTAAATAAGCTATTACATTGAAATAAGACCGTTCTACCCAACTTAATAACATAAACGACCATCCCTCATTCCATTGCGCCATGCTCGTGATCCTAATCCTAGCTACTTTGTTTCTTATCTTTCCTGTAATAAACCAAAGAGAGAGTAAGCAAAACTAGTTGCTTAGTGAGTGCGCTCAAGCCGCTCACCGAGCCAAGTCAAATTTGAATCGTGCAATCATTTCAAACGAACAGTTACAGAACATGAGAATTTGAATCATACAATCATTTCTCTTCTTTTCAGCGGTTTCTTCTCCAAAATTCTCTCTGTTAGTTTGAATTTCTTTAGGGTTAGGAGAATTTGCATTAGGAATCTACATTAGTAATCACATATCAGAACTCTCTGTCTTGATGAATCAGGTTACAACCAAGATGAGCCAGAACAAGGAGCTTGATGATCGAATTGAAGAAGAAGATGAAAACCTAAGTCGACCGACTCCACCTCGGAGTCGACTGACTCGAATCTCATTCCAGAAGGAAGAAACTCATAAAGAAGCACATAAGCAAGCAAACAAAGGAGCGACGGAAGACAATATCACCTAATAAACCGAGATCCATTGTTGCCTATAGAATTCCCCTAGATCTAATGCTTTTAAGTCAAACATACAACTAATCAATCAATTAGCTCAGTTATTATCATTCATCAAAGCTGCATTAATCATAATTAACCCTAGCTCTATGTGGGATCGATAACCTAAGTAGTACATCTGTACATTGTGCACTTGCAGTCGTATTTAGTTGAATTCCTTGAAACATCAGTCGGATATGGGTTTCCAAGACTTCGAGTTTAGAAAAAGGCCAAAAATTAATTTCCTTGCATTTGGAATCTTCATTCGTAATCACATACTAAACCTCTCTGTCTTGATGAATCAGGTTACAACCAAGATGAGCCACAGCAAGGAGCTTGATGATCGAATTAAAGAAAAAGGTGAAAACCTAAGTCGACCGACTCCACTTCAGAGTCGACCGACTCGAAGCACGTTGCAGGAAGAAGAAACTCATAGAGAAGTGCAGAAGCAAGCGAACGAAGGAGCGACAGAAGACAAAATCTCGAGTCGACCGACTACATCTCGTGGTCGATCGACTAGAGGACAACTTCAGAGAGAAGTCTCGATAGAAGGTGAAGGTACTATAGCTGTGGAGAACAATACCCAGGAGGAAACAAGACGATGGTGGAGCACCAAATAAAAAATCAATTTGGAGACATAGACCCACCAAGCTCAAATCAAAACCCTTGGAAAGAAGAAGGAAAGAAGGAGATGAGAGCCGCAACTAACGGCAAATCCAGTCAGCTTTGCTCTAAAAGCATTGAAGGTATAACGATCAACTCCGAGGCAAAGATACCGACGCAACCGATCTACACGATCAGCCACACCCGAGTCGACAAACTACTCAACAGTCGATCGACCTAGCATACAAGGAACGGCACGATGAACTATTGAATAAAAAATGAAGGACGACAGGGGCATTCTAGCCAAGATGATGATACTTATTTTGATACTAATCGTTGTTGATACTGGGTTCAACTTCTAATTATTTGTAATTAGAGGGGTTCGTTTTTGGGAATGAATTAGATAGAAGACAAAAACAGAAACCTCGAAAAAGAGAACTTTATTGATTATATTCGTTACAAATGTGTTAACTCGGAATACCGAGTTAACTTTATCAAAGAGAAGTATTAAACCTAGGTTATCTAGTAATTCCTCCCTGATTCTGAATGAATGAATTTAGTGAAGGGGGTGTGTATTTATATCTCCTTAATAGTCGGTCATTTAAACCCATGGACTAACCTCGGAAAAATGGAAATATTCTATTTTTCCAAGGTCATGGAATATGTGATAAGATTTGATCTTATTCTGTCCGAGCTTTAAACTTCGGCTTGGGACGAAGTTGTTTACACCCTCACTTCGGACACTAAAATCCAATCATTCTTCACCGAGGTATCCCTCGGTCATCTCGGCCGAGGGTTCTAATCCTGTTGAAGGGACTTATGACCTGATAAATTATCAGGAAAAGGTCGGCAGGGACCGAACCTTAATTATCGCCAAACTATTGATAAGGGGTAGTAATCCCACCATCAAAAATCTTGAAGAATTTTTTGATATGGAAGGAGGGCATGAACCGAATGTAATACGGAGTGCATTAAAGAGAGAAAGGTTTCAACATAACAGCTGAAACCATCCAAGACTTGTTCAAAAGACGACTCTTTGGAGATGCAAAATACAATCCATTCAGCCATCTGGAGAAATATGAATGAGCACTTAAACGCTTAGTCACTGATCAAGCCAAACACAATGAGTTATGCCTTAAGCTTTTCAAATACTCACTTGATGGAGCAGCTTTGCTATGCTTTAAGAGGCTTGAACCAGGAAAAATTTCAACATGGCACGATGCAAAGACACTTTTAGTTGAGAAATTCTTGATAGAACCGTGGAAACATATCACGAAGTTCGACCAATCAAATATTGAAACATTCAATGAGGCATGGAGAGACATGGAGACAACTTAAGGAATTTCCCACACGGCTTTAACCAAAAGGTTCTACAAAGGTTTAAGATGGGAGAATCAAGTTATACTGGATACCCTCAGTCATGGAGATTTCAAAACCTTGAATCCCAAGGACGGACTATGAATCATTGATAAGTACATAAGAAGCGAAAGTGCTAATCACAAAAGAGACATTCAAGTACTAAGGCCTCTAAAGGAGTTATTCAAACAAACGAAGGAGATAGAGAAGAGACTCTTGATACTTGAGTGCAACAAGGAAGAACAGGTGCGTCCAACCTAAGGAGAGCCCAAGGAAGATCAAACTCAAACTCATTGCCAAGCGATGCTAAAAAGATAGTGAGATCATTCATGGAAATTCAACAAGAAGGATACAACAAATGGATGGCCACGTTTGACCACATGAATACCAAAAGGGATGGAAAATAGAAGGTATTAATTGAGGAATTCGAGGATTCAGTTCAACAACCAAGGCAATGGAAGACACAAAGAAAGAAAGGAAAAAGAAGTGTTATACACTTAAGAGGGGAAAATCAAGGGGATATGATTTCAAGGCACAGAAAGGACATCAGAATGATCAAGATTGTCCAACCCCTTAGAGTTTTAAGCAATCAAACACCTCTTAAAATCGAAGGCAAATATTCGATCATGATGAAGTCGACTGACCAACACGAAGGGACGACCGACCAACACAAAGAGACGACCGACTCGAGTTTCCAAGAAACTTTGTTTTTTCGCAAAGTCACTCCTTTACTCATGAAGAAAGGCTATACATTCCATTTTTTGTTACCTTTTGGAGATCACCATGGATTATCGATGCAAATAAGATGCCCACTGGAAGAAAGAAAGTTGTCACCTGATTGACTATTTGTTTGATCAATAGTACACCCAACAAGAAGGAGAAACCCAAGACACAGGAAGAGTTTACCAAGGAATTGTATTCCAAATACACCAAAGGGATTGAAGGAATCAAAACAAGCGGCTGATGCATTCCAAAAGTTGCTAGGGGAAAGTGAGCCAATTCAACAAAAGGATAAACAAACCACCAAAAAAGCAACTACATCTCCTATTTGATCACTAAACACACCTTATGCTCGAGTAGGATTTGGAAGGGGAGCAGAAAATCAACGCAACAGTCGAGTCCCAATGCCAAAGTTGGAGTGGAGAAACGACCATCATGTAGGGGAGACCTCAAGCTACCCGCATCAATCAATTCAAGAGGATTTGTTCCATTTAGGCCAGCACAACATTACCCACCACCGCCGCCGACACCACCAAACCGGATATATATCAGACGCGAAGATTTCAACACTTTCAAAACACATGTGATGGGATGCATTTCAACACTCAGTGGTATGGATGGTAGGATGATAGGAGTACTGGAGTATGTGATCATGTTACGTGTCAATGCCAAGGTAGTATCAAAGACTTCACAACTCTTTTGACTTTGATAACACCAAATCAAACTGTTTGCAAAGAGAAGGACGATAAGAAGACCAAGGATAAGTCGATTCCACCAACTGCTATTTCACTATCAAAGCAAGTTGTATAAGAGGATAGCCCACTTACCAAAACATTTCCCCGTAAATCGCAAGTCAATTCGAAAACAACCAGCTCAGTTACTCGAGTCGACCGACCCCACCCAGAAGTGGATTTCAAAGAAAGAGTTCAAACTTGTTAGAGAGCAAATCGCTGCATCTCCACATGCCAAGAAGTTCTCCAACGTCATTTACTTGTCTTCCACATCACAAGACAAGGACAATCAGCACTCTAACAATACAACTATGATTTGAGCAATTCGAGGCAAGAATTTTTCAAAAACGAACCCCTCTAATTATAAATAATTAGAAGTTGACCCCAATATCAACATTTGGCGCGCCAGGTAGGGGGGGGTCAAACTGACTTTTTGATGTGAGCATGACCATCAAGGAACTTCAACCAAAGCAGCAGCTAGAACCAGAGGAGGAAGAAGCCCATGAACAAGCTAAGGAGCAGCTAGAACCTGCGGATAATGAAGAAGAAACTCTACAAATCTTTAATGGCCCCATTACCCGATCCAAGCAAGCCAAACTTAAGACAACACTACAACACCTTCTCAAAACCAACAAGGGCAGTTTAGTGTGTTCTAATCCAACTACCCTAGTTGTGATCCAAGCCACCTAAACAATTCATCAAGAGAGGTGTTGTGACTTGCACTCTTTTTCCCTTCGTTTGGTTTTGTCCCATTGGGTTTTCCAAACAAGGTTTTTAATCAGGTTTGTTCACAACACTTTAATAAAAGCCTCTTGATGGAAACCCAAGCCCAATTCTCTCTACAAATTTCATGCATGAACAGGAGATCAAAAGTCTAGTCAAGCTTTCATTAATGTTTAGTCTTTAATCTTTAGTCTTTGCATGTTTAATGTTTTCATTAAGTTTTTAGCTATTTTCTATGCATGCTGAACACTATATGTAAGACCTCTTGGTCCTCTATTCAGATTATCAAACATTTTATTATCAAATCTTCTTCTTAAACTCGTTTGATCATCCTCTTGAACAAGGAATTTTGGACCATTTTCCCATTCCTCTCAAGAGTTGAAAGTCTAAGGGAATCTTTGCACCCCTTGGAAGTTTCACTTCAATTCACCTCCTGCCAATCCTGTCTGGCCTTTGCTATTCACACAGAGCAAGTAGATAGTCCAAGGATCTTCCACCATCCTTGAGAAGTATCACTCATTCCATTCTTGTCTCGGATCCATCCACTTCAAGTTTCACAAATCCGCAACTTTCACCCTCATTACTTCACTTCCGCAACCTTGATCTTCACACCATCATTTTCACAGCCTCTTGGAGTCTTTCAGGGACTAGATCCTACCTAGGATCACATCAAGTTGTATCAGAACCCACTCCAAACCAGGTTGTAACTCTTCAACTCATTCGCACCTCTTTACCTTTTTGCAAAAACATTTTGAGACCTTTTACCTTTTATTTTGTGATTTTGTTTTGAATATTTATGGGTTTAATTCTTGGTTAAACTTGAATTTAGAACTTATAAGAACCTGTAAATCAGCTTGAAAACGTTTTTAAAGTCGTTAGATTCACTCTTTTCAAAACCGGAATTTCAAAGGTCTAGAACATGGTTTGCTAGGGTTTATCTTTGTTCTTGTGTCTGCGAATTGATGTTTCAAGTTTTGTGTTTTCTTTGAACATTTTACTTGTTTAGTTGTCTCAGTCTTTTAGGTACCATGGTGGGAACATACCACAATAGAGAACAATCCTCAAATTCTATCAACCAACAACTCATGGATTCCTTCAACGCTATGATGGATGAGAGTATGACAACCATGAGGGATGAGATAGAAAGATCCATCAATGATAGACTTAGGAGACGTCCTCTACCCTCTGATACTAAGCAATATTATAGTCACTCATCTAGGTCACACCAATCTAAAAAGAAACGGCCACAAGATGATCGGATGCCTAGGAACACTCAAACCAACACCCGCGATCCTTTAGCTGGCCTTAAGATCAAAATCCCCTCTTTCCATGGAACCAATGACCCTGAGGAGTACCTAGAATGGGAAAAGAAGATAAAAATAGTCTTTGAATGTAGGGAATACACTCAGGATAGCAAGGTTAGAGTAGCACCAACCGCTTTTAAAGATTATACCTTAAGTTGGTGGGATCAATTAGTTACTTCTAGGAGAAGGGCTGGGGATTTACCTATAGATTCATGGAACCAAATGAAAATCATCATGAGGAGAAGGTTTATACCTAGTCACTACCATAGGTAACTTCACCTTAAGCTTAGGAACATATCTCAAGGATCTAGAACCATAGAGGAGTACTTTAAGGAGATGGAAACCTTGTTGCTTAGGCCTGATATTCAAGAGGATAGTGAAGCCACTATGGCTAGGTTTATGGGCGGCCTCAATAGAGAAATTATGGATAGGCTAGAGGTTAATCATTATGTAGAGCTAGAAGAGCTTCTCCATAAATCCATAATGTTTGAGAAACAAATTAAGAGAAAGAACCCCAAACCCGGAGTTAGGTCAAATAGGTTTAGCCAATCTAAGGAGGATAAGTCTAGCAAAGATTACAAGTCTTTCACTAAACCTAAGGTAGAAGATTCGAAACTTAAGGGTATAGATATGGGTTCTAGCACCAAAACTAGGAAAATTCAGTGTTTTAAATGTAAGGGTTTCGGTCACTACTCTAGGGAATGTACCAATAAGAGAGCCATAGTTATTAGGGCTAATGGTGAGGTAGAATCAGAGCATGACCATTCGGATGCTGAGTCCTTGGAAGAAAATGTAGACATGCCCCATGCTGGACAACTCTTAGTCACTAGGAGAACTCTAAACTTACAAACTAGGACAGAGAAGAATGACCAAAGAGAGAACCTATTCCACACTCGTTGTCTAGTTAAGAATAAGATCTGTAGCTTAGTGATAGATGGGGGTAGCTGTACCAATGTAGCTAGTGAGATTATGGTAGAGAAGTTAGGACTTGAGATTATTAAGAGGTCTAAACCTTATAAGTTGCAATGGATTAATGATGAGGGTGAACTAGAAGTCGAGAATCAGGTCCTAGTTCCTTTGTCCATAGGAAAATATGAAGATGAGGTTTTGTGTGACGTTTTACCCATGGATGCTGGTCACATCTTGTTAGGTAGACCTTGGCAATCAAATAGAAGGGTTATTCATGATGGGTTAACTAATAGGTACTCATTTGAGTTTAAGGGAAAAAAACATATTCTAGTGCCATTAACCCCACAGGATGTCCATCTAGATCAGTTAGCTATGAAAAAGAACAAAGCCCAAGCTACCTCTACAGCCGATCAATCCACCAAACTCCTTATCAAACGACCAGAAACAAGCAGTTCACTTGTTTGCCCAGCCTCTAAACCATGCGAACCACCTGATCTTACTTCAAAGGGAACAATTATCACAGCTGAGCCAACCCAACATCTTCTTCTTGGTACAAAAATAAGTGAAACTCGGACCTTGATTCAATATTGGCAAACTTTCTTAATAGGTCATAGTTTCAAACTCAATGCTTTTAAGTTTTCTACTTCATGTATAATACACTTGTCTTTGCCAAAAGGAATTATTGTAGGTTCCAAGGAGAATATTGAGGAGTTGTTTGTTGAGGAAGATCTTATTACACCCAACTCCCATGCGGACGGCACAACCGAACTATCAGCCAAACAACCGGTTAATTTTGACCCAGGAACACTCGTTGAGACATTTCTTAATGAGAAAGGTAAGGAAATTATTATGGATGTTACAATAATTCCAAGGTATGCATCTCTTCTCATCCCTAATTATGACTCGTTGGAATTTGGACACATTAAAAGGCTTTACCATTCAAATGATAACTTGAAGAATGTGTTTCCATTTTGTGAAGAATTTGAGCATAAGAAATTCTTTAGGTATGGAGGTTTTCTATTTGAAAAAAATAAATTGTGTAAGCCTAGTTTTTCTTTGTTGAATTATGTTTTGAAGAGTATTGATAAACACACTAGAGCTTTGATTGTTACTAAACTGTTCTTTGGAGAAGTTGTTTACTATGATAGCATTTTGAATCTTAACTTAGCTGATCCTACTAAACAAGTGAATTATATTTTAGATGCTCTAAGTAATAATCCGCTTGCTAGTAGACTTGACTATGTCTGTTGCACCTATGATCGCTTGTCTCGAGATTTTTTTGTGAGTAAACAGGATAGTAAGCTAAATTTTCATGCCCCAAAAACGTGGTTTTACCATGTGTGGCTTAAGAAGACAGCTGTGCGAGTTTTCCTTGAACCAATGGAGCATGAAAACGTTAAGGATTTTTCCATGATCCAAGAAGAACCCCCAGATCCAACACCAACAGCTTTGATGAGAACAAGTGACAAACATATCTATGGCCTTAATCATATAAGTACCTCTTTGACTCTGTTTGTTTCTCATGTTTTAGGAACAATGATTATGAGTTTATTTCATTTAGAAAACACTGAGACAAAGTTAGGCTTATTCAAAGAATATTTGGGATCAAATTTTTGTCTTAGGAAAGAGGAACATGAAAAGGATAATGTTATGATCCAAGTTGAGACATGCTCCTGTGTTTATTATTTCATGACTGTAATAATGCACTTGCTCTTTGCCAAAGGTGTTGATAACAATGCAGGGACGACAAAGGAGTCACCAAAGTTAGAAGATCCCTTGACAATTGTCCTTGCGCAAACAAGAATTGGAGTCATCTTGGTCCAAAATAAGAAGACCATTGCCCATTTTAGGATGATCTTTGAGGTTGGAGAGAAATAATTTAGAAAGAAACGATCTCCAACTAAAAGAGGGTCCAAACTGATTGCTGAACCTTTCAACCCAGCGAGACGAATCAAACACAATGCTTATGAGCTTGAACTTCAAGGTAAGTTTATTCAGAGTTCTAGCTTTGATGTTACTGACTTAGTTTTCTTTTGTGCAGAAGGAACCGATTTGAGTTCAAATCCTTCTCAACTGGGAGAGGATGATGTGAGCATGACCATCAAGGAACTTCAACCAAAGCAGCAGCTAGAACCAGAGGAGGAAGAAGCCCATGAACAAGCTAAGGAGCAGTTAGAACCTGCGGATAATGAAGAAGAAACTCTACAAATCTTTAATGGCCCCATTACCCGATCCAAGCAAGCCAAACTTAAGACAACACTACAACACCTTCTCAAAACCAACAAGGGCAGTTTAGTGTGTTCTAATCCAACTACCCTAGTTGTGATCCAAGCCACCTAAACAATTCATCAAGAGAGGTGTTGTGACTTGCACTCTTTTTCCCTTCGTTTGGTTTTGTCCCATTGGGTTTTCCAAACAAGGTTTTTAATCAGGTTTGTTCACAACACTTTAATAAAAGCCTCTTGATGGAAACCCAAGCCCAATTCTCTCTACAAATTTCATGCATGAACAGGAGATCAAAACTCTAGTCAAGCTTTCATTAATGTTTAGTCTTTAATCTTTAGTCTTTGCATGTTTAATGTTTTCATTAAGTTTTTAGCTATTTCCTATGCATGCTGAACACTATATGTAAGACCTCTTGTTCCTCTATTCAGATTATCAAATATTTTATTATCAAATCTTCTTCTTAAACTCGTTTGATAATCCTCTTGAACAAGGAATTTTGGAACACTTTCCCATTCCTCTCAAGAGTCGAAAGTCAAAGGGAATTTTCACACCCCTTGGAAGTTTCACTTCAATTCACCTCTTGCCCACCTTGTCTGGCCTTTGCTATTCACACAGAGCAAGTAGATAGTCCAAAGATCTTCCACCATCCTTGAGAAGTATCACTCATTCCATTCTTGTCTCGGATCAATCCACTTCAAGTTTCACAAATTCGCAACTTTCACCATCACTACTTCACTTCCGCAACCTTGATCTTCACACCATCATTTTCACAGCCTCTTGGAGTCGTTCAGGGACTAGATCTTACCTAGGATCAAATCAATTTTGGTAAGTAAAACAGAAACATTGGAAAACAGGAGAATGAACACAGAAACACCGTCTACGGACGAACGTCGAGACGGCGAAGTCGTCGAAGTAAGCGATGAAGAATTTACGATCCGAGATAATAATTATCCAGCTACGGAATCTGCCAGAACCCTATTTGAGGGTCGCAATCCCATAGTCCATGAACTGAGTTACCCCAGGCTACACCCAGTCAACTCGACGAGCAGGGATTCATAACTCCTACCAATCCCATAGTTGGAGCTTCAACAGCCGAGATCAGGCACTCACAAGAGTTACCAAGCGCGTCAACAACCCCTCGTACTGATCCTCAGACAGCCGAGCAATCCGCGCCAATACAATCATCAAATAACAGAAAAGAACGGTAGATGACAAATCGAGTTCCCAATGTAGAAGAGGTGACGACCCCCGAAGGAGCAATGATAGGAACACAGCAGCAGCGTGAGAGTTGGCTGGCGGAGCAAATTAACCATCAGCAATGGGTTAACCGAAACCTAATCGACCAACTCGCGGCTATATCGGAAGAACTCCAAACGTTGAGAGCCCAGAGACATAACTAAACTCTTAGAACGACTTCGGTTAGACCTTCACGAACCACTTCTCAGCGGGTAACGTTCGAGGACGACCATACCGGCCCAAGAGAACCCATGACGTCCACTACGCGCCAAAGTTCGAGAAGTGGGGATGATGTAACTCAGATTCCGAGCACCGAGCAATCAATCGCAATCTCGAAAAGAGACGAAACCAGAGGAGAAAGCAGAAGGGTGACGAGTAGAAAAGGACCAAACTTGGAAGGACAAATCAAAGTCAGAAATAACCTTTTCGGTAACAAACTCGCCCAAAGATGTATCTCGGAAGGATAAGTCGAAGTATACATACACCCGAGATCCTGACGACCCGACTACCCCCTGGTGTGAGTATCATAAAAGACCGGGACACAAAACCGAAGATTGCCGAAACTAAAAGAATCATCTAATGGCCATCCGATTTGAACAAGACCGAGAAAAGGAGAAGCGTAAAACACGCGAAGATGAACAAAACCCCCCTTCTCACGAAGATACGGAAGAAGGAGAAGTTGTGCCTTCACCACCCCCAAACCAGAGGAAAAGGATTAATATGATAATGGGAGGACTCAAAAACTGTGAAGATTCCGTTCGATCAATTCAACGAAGTATCTTTAGACTATCCGCGGATCAGGTTCCGCGAAGCTCCACTATGTAGAAAGAACTGACATTTACCACCGAAGACCTGAAAGGAATCGACGCCCACCATAACGATCCACTCGTAATCGAACTCCAGATAGGCGACTCCGATGTTCAAAGGATACTCGTCGACACAGGAAGCTCGGTGGATGTCATATCTTTAGATACACTGCAAAAGATGGAGGTTAAGGATGAGAAGATTAAAGCCCGGGTCATACTCCTAACCGCTTTCGGAGGAGATACAGTCTCAACTGTGGGAACCATCAAACTTCCAGTATCGGCCGGAGGGGTAACAAAAATCGTGAAGTTCGAAGTAGTGGAAAGAGCCACCATTTATAACGCGATCGTCGGAACCCCGTGGTTATACTCTATGGAAGCTGTTCCATCTACTTATCATCAGTACCTGAAATTGCCTACTCCAAATGGATATTTTACGGTCTGAGGTGACCAAAAGATGGCTCGGAGATGCTTCGTAACAGAAAAAAAATTCCAACGAAGTCAAGAAGAACCCCCGAATCAATCTTTCACATGAACCACAGTCAACAAGAAGAAACTAACATCTGCTGAAATCTTGGCAGAACTTTTAGAAAGGGAGCAGTACTTAGGGAGAACAACCAAGAAAGGTCGGAAGGGAAGAGCATAGTTTTTCCGGAGGCAAAAAAAAAAAAAAAACGTTGATTTCTCGGATCTTCCGGGAAAGTCAACAGAAACCCACAATTCGGAACTACGTGTGGCTTGATCCCCTTCGAGGTATGTAGGAAGCCTTTTACAAGGTTCAGCTCCAACACCAAAAACCCTGGTTTTAGTTTTTAAGTTTACAACTCAACTATGCCGAGGTTCATACAAAGTCGGAACCTTGATCACGTTCTCGACCAAAATAAAAATTGTCCGAAAGAATCTCGGAGCCCGATAAAGTAAGACCGAGAGGTTAAAGGGTACAAAATCAAACAAAAACCTCTTACACATTCTTTACCGAATGCAAAAGTTCGACAATTAGTCTGATAAAGTATGACTTATTGAAAAACTTTAAAGCAAAAAACTAGGGAAAGCGCGCCTTATTCTTTTTGCTATTTTCGGGTTTTGAAATATTAATTTGAGAAACTTCGAGTAAACAGATCCAATCATACGAGAAACCAAGCTTTCATTAAAACGTCCGAGATGTCACATTTGGATGAAGATTAAAAGACCAGTAATCCAATTATACAAGAAAAAACAAAATTTTTTTTATTAATATCTAAATACATTTACAAAGAGAGTCAAATTGAAGTTTTAATACAAGGATTACTAATCTAAATATTAAAATCTTCATTTCGAAACTCCGGAATCATAATACTATTAGCAAGCTCGGCTAGTCGGTTGCGCTCCTTCTCGGCCTCAACAACATCTTCTTTTGGAATCGGAAGCCCCTTGTCAAGAAGAAGACGGAGATTCATAGCAACAGCCGCGGCCTGTCCGTATTCGTTGGCTTTGCTGAAGGCATCATAATAAGCTTCTAAATACTCGTCAAGAAACCCGCGAATGTAGTTTAACTTCTTTCGACAGATGTCGGCGGCTGCGCGTTGTCCTTCCCGATAGCTTTCAGCACACTTGGATTCCAGGATAGCTTTATTAACATCCCTTTCCTCCGAGATATCAACGACCTGACGTTTCACTTCAGCTAGTTCAATGATAACAGAGAATTCTCCTTGAAAATATCATAAATTCTCGTTTCTTCCTCGTCAAAGTGTGCTTTCATTTTACCCAAGCGTTTATCCCTATTCGCGATTTCATTTTGCGCCTCCGAGCTTTGTTTCTTTCTTAGGAGAAGGTTTTGATACCGGAAGCTCCTTCGAGGTTTGATCTCTTCATTCTAGGAGATCAGTCGTTGCCTTCCCAATCCTCTCGTCCTATGATGGTGCGAAGTTATTCACCCAAAACTAACTGCAAGTGCACAGTGTACAATTGTAGTATAAATTAGGTTATCGATCCCACAGAGATTATGTCGAGTTTCGATTCTATTAGAATGCAATCTATCTGGTCTACTCACACATAGCAAACAAACCAATCATAATCATTAATATCAAGAGTTTGCAATATGGAAGTAATATCAAAAAGAGATTAGAGCAAAACGTGGCTCTCTCTCTCTGTAAAACCAAGAGAACAGGGGCACAAGAAAACCTTCACACAAGGATGCTTCCTGAAAACAAGATCTAAGTAACTTTTTGGTGATTTTTGGTAAAGAGATGCTTGATGGAAGTCGTCTCTCCCTTTCTTCTCTGCTTAAAGTCAATTATATAGCTCCTCTAGGTCATGCATGAGTCGGCAAAAAAATTCTAGAAGTTAGGGTTTCGAAAAGAAGGCCCAAAAAGAATTTCCTTTTTACTAAGGCGGCCTCTGAGTCGGTCGACTCTTCCTTCCAGTCGGTCGACTTGGGCTCCGGATCAAAATTCTTCATTTTTAGCTCCAAATCTTCTAGATTCCTGCAAAACACCTCAGCATGTTCAATCTTCCATTTAACCTGTATCAAATGCAGAAAAGGCTCCAAAATAGCGTAAAATATCATCATGAAAACCGGTAAAAATAACAGTTCATCATCCTACAAAAAATTAATCGTGAGAAGAAGCTCGACAAAGAATTAGGAAGATCGAAGAGAATGTACCGGCCTAGGAGCGAGCTCTAAAAAATGAAGATGGAAGTATATCGCCCCACTGAAGCTCTCCTTCTGCTTTAAGTTTTTCGAATTTTTCGGAGAAATTCGGTGGAAGCGCTCGGAAGCAGCTCGGTTTGACTGTAAAGGAAACAAAGAAAGTTTAGCATCGGAATGAAAAAGGAAGGAGGAGACCTAACTTCTACCAATTATAATCTTCCAATTTCGGAATATTGTGGCGTCAGATCTGTAAACCGAAGCTTCGTTGATTCGGACGTAGAAGTAACTTCGGAACCATAACTTCGCGCATTTACGGAATCCAGTGAGGATTTTCTTCTTGGGTATGATGCTTAGTTTGAAGGTCCCCTCTGGATTTCCATTACCAGAAAGGTTTGTCAGTTCTTCTAGTTTACAGGAGTTTAACCGAATGTTGCACTGAGCTGCGAGTACCAGAAGCCTGATAATGATTTTTACAGAGTTTGGTGTTAGTTGTGACATCGCCATTCCTCGACGGGCACAGTAACTTACCATTAATTGTGGGATCGGAAACCAAAGATTGGCTTCGGCGAAGAACCTTTCGTAGAGATAGACGTACCCTGATGGTGGGGTCCAAGGTCTCTGGTCGGACCACGAAACCAGAATTTCAATCTCTGCGGGGTTCAAAGCTTTTCTTTTAACTGATCCGATCTCAGATCTAGGAAAAAGGGAATGTCCAACATCTGGGATACTTGGCCAAGGATGAGTATTCCCAGAAATCGAAACCTCGAGGTCGTTTCTCCCGAAAATTTCATAAAAGGATATTAGTCAGAGAAGAAAGATTGAAGGTTACCTCGGAGAGTGGAGAGTCGATTATCGGAAAAATTAATCGATAATAAGCGGTTGTATAGAACGAACAGATAATGATGAACGCTTTGTTTACAGTGATGAAGAAATTTGATTAGCCAACACCTGAAGCGAAAGGAGGCGCCTTTCTTCTCATTTATTTTCGTCTGTTTTCGAGACGACACGTCGCTTGGGAGGTGAAAGGTTTTGCGAGAATCGAACAGTTTGCGCAAAAGGCCTTTTCGTTGTCCGGTGTTTTCCCGCCAAATTGACAACGAAGAATGTTGCAGAGTTAAAACTAAGACTATTGAAGACAAAGATCGACTAATACCGAACTTCATTTATTGACAAGCTATTAGAATGGAAACTCGCCAACGCTACCTGAAGACATCGTCAGACGAACTGGGGGGGGGGACTTACTGTTGATGGTGGGGTTCTACCCGTTTATCAATAGTTTGAAAATAATTGGAGTTCGGTCCCTGTCGAGCTCTTCTCTGATAACTCATTAGGTTATAAGTCCCGACATCAGAAATATTAACCCTCGGCCCAGATGACCGAGGGATACCTCGGTAAAGAATGATCGAATTTAGTGTCCGAAGCGGGGGTATAAACAACATCGTCCTAAGCCGAAGTCTAAAGCTCGGACAGTATGAGATCAAATCTTATCACAGATTCCCTAGTCTTGGAAAAATGTAAATATTCCATTTTTCCGAGGTTAGCCCATGGGCTTAACAAGACAGACTATTAAGGATATATAAAGACATACCCCCCCCCCCCCACTAATAAGATTCATTCAGAATCGGGGAGAAGACGAACTATATCACCTAGGTTTTACATCTCTTTGATAAAGTCAACTCGGCATCCCGAGTTGACATCCTCGTAACTCAGATTATTGATAATACATCTTTTTTTCCGAGGTTTCCTCTTGTTTTCTTACTCTATACTTTTCCAAAATGAACCCCTCTGATTATAAATAATTAGAAGTTGAACCCAGTATCAACAACCATCTTGGTTTTCCGAGATTTTTGTCTTCTTTTTCCTAAAAGAGACCCCCTACCTTGCACGCCAAATTTTGAGACTGGGTTCAACTTCTAGTTATTTATAATTAGAGGGGTTTGTTTTTGGAGTAACTTAAGTAAAAGACAAAAAGAGAAACCTCAGAAAAGAGAACTTTTTATTAATAAAATCGGTTACAAGGGTGTTAACTCGGAATGCCGAGTTAACTTTATCAAAGAGAACTATTAAACCTAGGATATCTAGTATTCTTCTCCCCGCTTCTGAATGAATGAAATTAGTGAAGGGGGTGTGTATTTATATATCATAGTAGTCGGTTATCTAAGTCCATGGGCTAACCTCGGAAAAATAGAAATATTCCATTTTTCCAAGATCAAGGAATCCGTTTTAAGATTCGATCTTATTCTGTTTGAGCTTAGACTTCCGCTTGGGACGAAGTTGTTTACACCCCCGCTTCAGACACCAAAAATCTTATCATTCTTCATCGAGGTATCCCTCAATCATCTAGGCCGAGGGTTTTAATCCTATTGAAGGGACTTATAACCCGATAAATCACCTGGGAAAGGTCGGTAGGGACCGAACCCCAATTATCGCCAAACTATTGAAAAGGGGTGGTAACCCCACCATCAACAATACCAACTATTCATCACTAGAATCTCTGGTATAGAAATCTCATTAGTTGATGTACCCTGAGAACCTTGGTAAAAGGGACGGTAGAAAAATTTTCCGTGATGCCATTATGCGCCTAACTCTTGAGAATTCCGAAGACAAAGAAAATAAAAGTAACTCAATGAATAAGTCTGGGGGAGAGGGAATAAACTTTAGTTTAAGGATTTTCTTATCTTGGCATGGAAAAGGGAAAGAACTTGTTCTTTGGGCAATGCTTCTATAATGTAGAAATAGCAAGGATGGAAGCTTGTGTGGATTGATTGATAGATTTTGGTGCAAGTATGGAGAAGTTTCTAAGCTTAGGCGAAATACATGGCGGTCTTGATTTGATTGATGATTGTTTTGTGGGGATTAAGTAGACAAGTCTAATGTGGTTGTTCTCATGAGTTATCAGTATTTAAAAAAAAAAACTTTTCTAGCAACTTTAACTATTTGCTTGAGGACAAGCAAGGGTCTAAATATGGGGGAGTTTGATGTATCACGGATTTTACCGGTTTTTCTACCACGATACATGTGCTTTTATAGAGTCGTTCTTGTATATTTTAGTTATTTATACTGGTCTATCAAGCAAATGATGATTTGGAACAAAAGCAGTTAAAATAAAGATATTTTGGAGCAAAACTAGCAAAGAAGCTGCATAGACATAAACGGAGGCCAAGAAGTCGGTCAACCTTTGACTCACTTACTCGGCGAACCAGGAGACAGTCTACATATCAAATTTTAAGCACAGAAGTTAAATTTCATTTGAAATTGGAATCAATTCCAAAGAATGCTTGAAACCCAAGATATTTTTGTTTTACTGAAGACATGTCATTCTGACGGGATTTACAAGACTGGCCCGATTAACTCCAATGAAGCCTGACTCAAGTTTTAAGGAGGTTGTACCCTAGGACCGACCTAAGGAGGTATAAAAGAAGGTCTCCAGCAGCAGAAGAGGCAACACACAAATAAACCTAGATACGAAGATCATCTTTAAGCATTCATAAAGTCACTTTGTTTCCAATTAATTGTTGTTGAGTTCTCATCTTTTGTTACTAGATCTAGGTTTTTGACTTTGAGAAGTTAGAAGGTTGTCAATACTTCTTGGAGATTCCGACCCTCTGATCTTCCTTTGTCTATTTCATCTTTGTATGGAACTCATTAATCTAATAATGATTTGTGTTACCATAATCATGCCTGAGTCGTTTTTATATTACATCTAGGGTTTTCAAAAGGTTTTTCAATGGATCACTAATTCGGATTTCATCTGTGAACAAGGCCACGAGATTCTTTACTATAGATTGTATTAACACTTATAAGTGACATAATTTACCATGTCTAGGTTATCTACGTCAATTTCTCTACTGGAGACGGATTGCAAGAAACCCAATATTTCGGTCGTGAGCAAGGTGTGTTCTCTGTCATAGCCATCGCTTGTTCAGACACTTTGTGAACAGATTTAACTTGTTTATTTAATTCTTGTTTATTTCCAGCGACAACCCAAAGGAGACTTTGAGATTTAGGGTTTTAAACAAAGTAAATTCACTATTACACCCATAGGAATTTGAAAGTATAATGTGTTTAGAGTTCAAGCAGTCACCTAATAAACCGAGATCCATTGTTGCCTATAGAATTCCCCTAGAGCTAATGCTTTTAAGTCTTGCATACAACCAATCAACCAATTATCCGTTACTAGATATTCATTCATTCATCGTAGCTGCATTAATCTAAATTAACCCTAGCTCTCTATGGGATCGATAACCTAAATACTACATCTGTACACTGTCCACTTGCAGTCATATTTAGGGGAATTACTTCACACATCAAGTTTTTCTGGCGCCATTGCCGGGGATCTTCGGTGTTAGTTTGGATTTCTTTAGGATGAGGAGAATTTGCATTAGGAATCTGCATTAGTAATCACATACCAGAACTCTTTGTCTTGATGAATCAGGTTCCAACCAAGATGAGCCACAACAAGGAGCTTGATGATCGAATTGAAGAAGAAGATGAAAACTTAAGTCGACCAACTCCACCTCGGAGTCGACCTACTCAAAGCTCGTTCCAAGAGAAAGAAACACAGAAAGAAGGGCAGAAGCAAGCGAACGAAGGAGCAACGGAAGACAAAATCACCTACTAAACTGAGATCCATTGTTGCCTATAGAATTCCCCTAGATCTAATGCTTTTAAGCAAACATACAACCAATCAATCAATTAGCTTAGTTACGAGATATTTATTCATTCATCGTAGCTGCATTAATCCAAATTAGCCATAGCTCTCTGTGTGACCGATAACCTAAGTACTACATCTATACACTGTGCACTTGCAGTCGTATTTAGGTGAATTATTTCACACATCATTCGGAAATGGGTTTTCAAGACTTCGGATTTAGAAAAACCCCGAAAAGTAATTTCATTTCTTCTGACCCACACTAACTAGTCGGTCGACTTCAGCTTCGAGTCGGTCGACTTTGTCATCGGTTTGATATTTCTTTTTTTCTGCTCCAAATCATCTAAGTCCTCTATAATTGCTTCATCTCGTGAAATCTCCTGTTTATCCTCCTTAAAGTTTAAAAAAGGCTAAAAAACCGTATAAAATATGTTTGCTAAAACTGGTCAAAATATCAATACATCAAACTCCCCCAAAATTAGCTTTTGCTCGCTCTCGAGAAAAAAAAAACCGTGGTGTTAAAAATCCGGAAATCATGATTCAAACCGACATTCTTCATTAACCACTTATATCACTGTGATCTTACCAACAACCATTAAATAAACAAACTTCAATGTAATTCCCATAAGAAATTTTTTAGAACACACCAAAGTTATTCAATCCATAATGAAGAACCATATCCCATATATCGTCTGAACATTCTCACTTATCATCATAGGTTCATCTCTAAGTCTACCAAATACAAGCTTTTCTTAAAGTATACAGGTTTATGCCCTCTCCCCCAAACTTATTCATTACACAACTCTTAAGAATCCATTTGCATTTATTCATTTCAATTTACAAGATTAAAGTAAATAATTGTCTGACGGGAAATTTTTCTAGAGCTCATTAAAATCAAGTTTCTCAGTTTTCAAGCACAAAGCGATATAATGGGAAATTTTCCTAACCGTACTGAAACCGAGCCTTTAGTGATAAAACATTGGCGTCTTGGGAAATTTTCTTTGTCCTCATCACTAGGTTTTTACAAAAACACAATTTCAAATCAGTTCATCCATTTCAAATCATCTAAGGGCAACCATAATGACACATACAAAATCTTATATCCAGCAAAACATCAATACTAACTTAAATGAGAGAGTGGTACAAACTTAACTGAATAATGCTCCGAAATTGCTAAGTATATGATAAAACATGGATGTAACTTTGAACATGTTTATCAAGCTTTATGGTTTTTCATTCAGTCATTCTTTGTCAATGTTGTCAAATCACTCAATCACAGTTAGAGGAGAATGAGGTCATTAATCAAAAGTTCCACAATACAATAAATCTCAAGATAAATCATCAACTCAATCCATCAAAATTCATAGAAATCCTAAAGAAAAATCAAAGGAAAAATCATTAGTAACACTCCATCCCCCAGGTTTAAATTTCACAGTCTTCATTGAAAAAAATCAATAGAAGAAAAGTACAAAGAAAAATCTAAAAATCGAAAATAAAATCCAAAAATAAAACGAAAAAGGATAGAACCGTCACTAGTATCATGGACTACGGGTTTGACGTCTCGGAATCTCAAGACCAGCTGAAGATCATGTACCTCCAAAAAAATCATGCGGTCGGTATCTCATCATCATGTAGTCAGCCGGGAAATGAGAAAGGTTGACCGAGGCATTCGAAAAAGTCAGCGAATCGCCATGCCCTATAGCCGTTGACGGACCGGCAAAAGGTCGTCCGATTCGGTGTCTGCGTCTCTCTACCTCCTCATGGGTAGGGTCATGTACTTGCCTGATGGGAACATGTAGGTCCTGGTTACGTCAAAAACCAGTGAAAAAGACAAAGAAACATTATGCCACCTTGTTCCTCCTTCTATGGCGCTCCATCTTGTATTTATACTTCACCTTAGGAGATGCCTCAAACGGTTGGTGAACCAATAGTTCAAAGAAATCTGGCATATCATTAGTCGAAAATCGAGCCCCAGCAAACTCAAGAACTTCAGCTCTAGGCTGAGAAGTAGAAGCACGCGGTGGTTGGGTGCGGCGGGTACGTCGGGTGGGTGGGTAGTAGGGGGTGCAACAATGGTGAGCGGCGCTGCTGGTGGTGTAAATCGCAAGGCATCGGCTCCCACAATCTTGGTGTAATCTTTTTTAGGCAATTAAAGCAAACAAACAGCTCCATCAACACGTGTAAACTCATAAAGCTTCTCCAAATGAACGATATCTAAATGAGCTAGAGAAGCATCATCCATCTTAAGGTGAAACTCAAGGCCTCCCTCCTTGTTAAATCCGTCAAATGGCACCTCACAGAATCTCATAATTGGAGTCAAAAGACTCCCCCACCATCTCCTTCTTGCCAGACCCTTCAGAAAATGCATTGCTTCTCAAAGAAACCAGATAACGTGCAAAGGGTGCACCGGTGTTCCAATTAGTCTCTTTCAAAGCGTCTGGTAAAATAAAATCATCGCCAATGGCGTAGTAGAGCAGCGTAAGCTCATGATCATAGAGACATTCAACCTCTTTTCATCTCAACAACGTGTGGCTAATAATACGCGACAAAATCTTCAAAGCAGAATAACGAATAAGTGATTGTTTCGTCTTGGTCGTCTCATAAGATCCACATCCAATAAAACTCCAGAACTACTGACGCTCCGTGAAATTCTTCATATCATAAAACTTGATTCCAGTTCGTTGGAAACCATAGATAACACGACTGCATTTAAGCATAAAATTATCCGCTTAACTTCAATCGCGTTCATAGGGAATGGAATCCTTTGATTAACCAAGGATGAAGCTAGTTTCTCCACCCCTTTGTCCTTAATTCTAGACTGGAGAAATATAAAGTATACGATGCACTAGAAATTTGTAGAAAAGCACCAGCCGCACAACATCCTTACCGGAAAGACCCAAATCCAAGCAACACCAAAGAGGGTGGTATCTACATCAAAACCACGACCTGTTCTTAAGGACTTGTTTTCAAACACATTACCAAATTAATCAGGAGCTAAGAAGACTGCTCAAACGAGGACACATCATCAAAAAGAAGTTTTGAAAGTGACAAAGGAGAAAACCGTTTCTAGCTCCACCGCACTACCAAAGTCACAAGAAACAACAGCCCAAGGTAAGTCTTCTAAATTTTTGGATTACAAAGAACATACATGTTATAGATTCCATAAGAGAAGACATTTTGCTGCAACTTGTCCAACTAGGAAACTTTTAGGAGCCACATCGCTAGAATTAAAAACGAAAACATCTAAAGGTGATAGTCTAGGTGATATTTTAACTTTCAATTCTAGACTCATACACTTTTCTTTGCCAAAGAGTGTTGATCCAAGAATAAGGTAAGGGGAATAAAAAAATTGGCATACTTGTCCAAAGGAGAATAAGAAAGTGGAAGATGAGCAATCCGAGACATTACCGTCAAAACTAGCATCTCCAAAGTTTTCTTCAAATGATGATAGCCCTGTAAAAGCGCAACTCATATCTAGACAAGAGAAAAGTAACAACCGTGACTTTGAATAAAAAAAATCAATCATTATTCATCTCGCGAAATCAGTCAACGTGAATTTAAGTTTTCCACGCTCTATCCCTACGAATTTAAACTCAGATATAATGCACTTGTTTCTTGTCCAAAGTCTTGAAATCACATCAGGTATTAAGAAGATAAGCAGGAAAGAAGAAACACCAGAGAAGAACATGTTGATAGGCCAGGATCAAAACAAGAAGGCATCATCATCAACAATGAATGAAACCAAGACTCACAAAGTGGTGAAGGCTACAAAATTTCATCAACTATAAGGGAGCCACAACACACCAAGAAAAAGTAGAGGAGTAATCCTATCCTACCTGCTCAAAGGAGAATCCCAGATGCTTCACACTTCACCAAACCACAACATACCAAAGTAAGACTCTAAGCTCACAAAAGAAAATGAATACTAACTTGCTTTCTCATGGTGCAGGAATTTTATAGTTTCGAAGTTGAAACGTTTTCAAGGGGAAAGTATGATGAGGACATCAAGTCATCTTCAACCAAGGACCGAGAAATCAGAAGACTTGGAGAGGAGAGAATGAAGCCGTGGAGAGCTATGGAGACATGCGAGCTGAGTGCAACTCGAAAAGAGGCTAGGCCAAACTTCCCATCTCAAAACACTTGCAAATCATACTCAACTTATTTATAGTTCACCACAAATAAGAATCATTACCAAAAAATTATGTAAAGAAGAGTTATTGAAGATTCAACCCGGAAGCTTACAAAAGTACCCAAGAAGACCCTTGAGCATTGTTCCTCCCAGACAAATTTCAAGATCAAGTGGCCCAGACCAGAGACCCATTGTAATATACTCTTAGCTCAACTACATAGCATCTTGAAGCTGAATCAGTCTAACAGAAGTTCAGAAGAAGAAGTTATTAAATTTTCAAATAGGGAGAATATGAACTTACCTGATTTGGAACTTCAAGCAATCTTTGGAGGAGCTCGACCAGACCAGGAAGATTTAGACCAAGAAACGACTTGTTATAGAAGTCTAACCCATCAGAGAATCTCTTCGAGTTGGAATCGGGTTCAAATATATTTTGGTTTAAAAGATATTCAATTTCTAAACCAAATGTTTCTCAACTTGCTTTATTTGAAGTCTCACGAGTCTGATCAACATCACACATACTTGTGGCGAGCAGAAGAGTTTAATAAGCTTCTAGAAACACCTATAGACATCCTACAATGCACCAGCACCCAGAGGATTAAGGGAATCCTCTTGTTTCTCAACTTACCATATTTGGACGCTTTCACACTTGGAGTCTTTAACTCCCCAACGGCTACTTCTGCTCACCTGCTGCGTTTTGGAAACTCATAAACTTATTAAGGACGTCCAAAGACACCATACGTTCCAGCCCAAGCTATCAAAATACAAGAGCTTCCAAACTCCCCTTGTTTGGCCAATTTTGTCATCAAACCTCTAACGGCTAGTTCTTCATTTATTTTAAGAATTTTTTTTGTTTTAGAACTTATAGACATTGTAATATGAGCCTATAAAATCTCAGCTCCTATTTCATTGTAACTCACCCTCGATCATAGCTTAATAGAGACATATTGATTTTCATCAAAGATAAGTCTTATTCGAGTTTTTCCATTTGAGTTTAGATCCTCTAGTGAAGACACAAACTTTTTTTTTTGTGATTCAACAAGCTGTTTGTCCAATTGATTGAGCGAGTCAATCAATTCTCCTCCATCTCTACCATCCTTTCCACCTCCCACGAGATTAAGTTTAGAATCTCTTGATTATTAAGTGATTATAAGTTAGAGTGATTCTAATCTTATATCAATGCCTGGGAAAAGAGCCTTAGTAAGAGCAATGGTAAAGAACAAAGGGAATATTGAAGAGACAATGGAGAGCATTGGTGACAAAATATCAAGCAAAACCCTATGGACAAGGATTCTCGAGAAGATGAGTGATCTGGAACAATTCACAATCCCTTGCGAATTGGGCAATAAGGAAAACAAAGGAGCTTTGGCAGATACGGGAGCTAACATACATGTGGTAACCCGAACCCTCTTCGTCAAGCTAGGCATCACCGAGCTTGAACCGCACTATAAGCGGATAGCCCTAGCGAATGCAACTATGAGAATCCCCAAGGGTATTGTGAGAGATATTCTGATAAGATGGACCGTACCTAGCAACTTTGTAGTAGTAGAAGCAATGAATAACGAGCCGATACATCTAGTCCTCGGCCGTCAATTTCTAGCTATGGTAGTGACATCAATCGATTTTGAAACAAGAAATATCACTTTTACCAGGCTCGAGGATCAAGTCTATCACCTTGCACCAAACTCCCTAAACTATTGTGGAGCCATATCTTATGATGGGTATGATAATGAATCGATTGGAGAAAACGAAGTAGAAGAGGAAGTTGATGAATTCGAGAGTGGGATAGTGCTACCAATGAACCTATGCAATGAAGGGAATGTGTCCTAGAGATCATACTTGTATTCACTCTAGTATAGTTGTGAAGTCGAGATAAGACTATCGTGTGATACTGGGTAGTTATAATGCTTTGCTAGAAGCTGCTTATAACTTATGAGTTATGAACTCATTGCCATTATCATATGATCCTAGAGGATCACACACCTAAGAAAACTGGATAACAAGTATTGGGAATGATCATTAGGGTAATGATCTCATCAATGTGTAATTGTTACACATTGATATCGAGTTTTTATGAGTTTGTCGATCGACACAGTGATGGTGCCGATCGACACAGCTTAGGATTAAAGATACCGGGTTTTAATTAATGACTTAATTTAAACTGGTTAATCCATCGGTTAACTAGGGATTCTTCTAGGTCGCCATATATAAGATAGAGGCACGACCTAGAGAGTTTCTAACCTAGTTTTACAGCCACCAAAGACTCCTGAATCCCAAGAGAATTGTTCTCAAAGGCATTAGCATCCCGATTCCAGTTTGTGTGCGTGTGGACTTTCTGTAGAGACACAGCATCTGAGGCGCTCTTGATCTCGAATTTCTGATTCATTTCGCTGCTTTAAACTCCAGGTATTCTCGAGATCTAGTAAAATAGATTCAATGGACATAGATCCAGGCTATAGGATTTGTGTTTAGAGTTTTACAAAAGTTTGAAAACCTACACCAAAATTCCTTCAGTGGTATCAGAGCCATATGTTTGAATTGAATCTGTAGAAATACTATCTAAATTTTTTGAATTCGAATTTGATTCATAAAATTCATATATGATGCATGTTAGATCATTTGGATGCAAAATCGTTTTGAAAAACTCAAAATTAGGGTTTCTGCGAAAGGCGTGTCGACCGACACAAAGCGTGTGTTGATCGACACGGCATGTTGATTCGCGAAACGGCTGTTTTCAAAAAATTTCAAAACTAGGGTTTCTGAATGGTTGTGTAGACCGACACAAAGCGTGAGTCGATCGACACAAGCCTTAAAAGCAGAATAAAATGTTAAGTTTCGATCAAATGATCGATATTCCAAGAAATCGCCTATGTCGATCGACACACTGTTCATGTTGGTCGACACGCGTCAATTTCCATCGGTTCAATTGGATTGAACCGGATTGGCATGATCGGTCTAATTTGGTTTGGTCGATTTCATCACGATTTCAAACCGGTTAGCTCGTGTCGACCGATATAACTACATATTGGTCGACACAAACATAAATCGACACCGGTACAATTGGATTGAATCAAAGATTGATCGGTTTAATCGGGTTAAATGGTTTAACCGCGATTGAACTTGTTTAGGTGTCTCGAAGTCTGAATTAGGTTCAGCGCTCTAGATTTAAATCAACTTTAATTAGATTAAAACTTTTTGAATTAAATCTAATCTTTCTTAAACATATATGTGATATGTTTCAAGATCAATGTTCCATTCCTCAAACAAAATATCAAGCATCCTTGATGTCTTTCCATATCTTCTCAGCTATCGGGTCTTGTTTTGTTGTGTGATGGGCTTGCCAAACAAGGCATTCAAAATTACACGAGTAAGGCAGGTGGTAATCATTACCACTTGACTCCAACATTGGTTTGCTTGAATGGGCTATCAAAATGGTTTTGGGTCCATAGACATAAGATTGGATTTAATATAGGATATTAATCCAAGACCAAGAGTCATATTGGATATGATCATCAAAGTGTTTGCTCACCTAAATAACTGAATTTTGGGCGATGAGCCAAAGCTCACTCAAATCTCTGTGAATATGGATTTTGGATCATTATATTCAACTTGAGCAAAATTAATTTTGAATATAATGCGAGCTGTTTTAAATGTTAATATTTCTCATTCCTTGAACATCAAAACTAATTAAACTCTCTCTTTTCTTGATTCAGCTATGTCTAACAACAACAACTCAAACTCATTCACATTGAGATCCGTCCTTGAGAAGGAAAACTTGAAAGGATCCAACTTCTTGGAATGGTATCAGAACATAAGAATCGTTCTCAGAAATGAGAAGAAAGAATATGTTCTTGAGAAACCTCTTCCTGAAAAGCCCAGATCCAATGCTCCTATTGTTGATAAGGACAAGTAGCAAAAGCATTCAGATGATGTGAAAAATGTGATTTGTCTGATGCTGGCCACGATTAACTCAGAACTGTAGAAACAGTTTGAGAACGTGGGGTCACCGGTCGAGATAATCACAACCCTGAAATCTATGTTTCAGGAGCAAGCTCACACTGAGAGATACCAGACGGTTATATCTCTCATTGAGTGCAAGCTGTCAAAGGACAGTCTAGTGAGCCCCCACGTCATCAAGATGATGGGTTATATCGATAACCTGGCTAAACTGGACTCTCCCCTTAGCCAAGAGTTGGCTACGGACATCATCCTGCAATCTCTGCCGACTAGCTTCGATCAGTTTGTTCTGAACTATAATATGAACAACATGACGAAGTCTCTGACTGAGCTGGATGGCATGACCAAGACGACAGAACCCAATATCAAGAAGGCTGCTCCTGATGTACTTATGGTACAAAAGGTGATGTACTGATATTTTTACCGGTTTTCACGATGATATTTTATGCTGTTTTGGAGTCTTTTCTGCATTTTATACAGGTTAAATGGAAGATTCCACATGCTGAGGTGTTTTGCAAGAATCTAGAAGATTTGGAGCTAAAATGAAGAATAATGATCCGAAGCCCGAGTCGACCGATGGAAGAGGAAGTCGATCGACTCAGAGGCCGGTTTAGTAATATGGAAATTCTTGTTGGGCTTTCTTTTGGAAACCCTAATTTCTAGAACTTCTTGGCCGACTCATGCATGACCTAGAGAGGCTATATATTCGACCTTAAGCATAGGAAAAGGGAGAGACGACTTCCATCAAGCTTTTGAAGCATTCAAGCATCTCTTTACCAAAAATCACCAAAAAGTTACTTAGATCTTGTTTTCAGGGAGCACCCTTGTGTGAAGGTTTTCTTGTGCCCTTGTTCTCTTGGTTTTACAGAGAGAGAGCCACGTTTTGCTTTGATCTCTTTTGATTTAACTTTCATATTGCAAACCTTTGATATTAATGATTATGGTTGGTTTGTTTGCTATATGTGAGTAGTTCCCTAGTTAGATCTAGGTTGTCAAAGGTTTTATGGGTCATTAGGTGCACGAATTGTTGCTGAATTTGTGACTACTCTCTGCTTTAATATTAATTCTTTACAATATTTTGACTTGATCACTTAGAATATTGAATTTTAGGGTTTGTTGCATCATACACCCATTTTACACTAAACCCGGAGCCTTGTTTTTAGCAGGTGATCTCGTCCTTGTATAAACGAGAGTTTGGCTTGGAAGATCATGAGCAATCAAATCTATTCACAATGCATGCATTAGCTATTTAGGTTGAAAAGCATCCTTTATGATCTGTTGGTTGATTCATAGTACAATACGCAAAGAGATTTAGTATTGTATACATTTGCCTTTTGTGTTTAAGAGTAGAGCAACATTCAATTTTGTCCATGGCCCATATTACCCGTGATTTACCTAAGTCTAGCGTTTTTAATCCATAAGTTACATAACTAGTTACCAGATAGATTGCATTCTAATAGAATCGAAACTCGACATAATCTCTGTGGAATCGATAACCTAAATACTAAAATTGTACACTATGCACTTGCAGTTAATTTTGGGTGAATAACTTCACGCATCAAAAGGGTAAAGGGTTTAAGAAACCTGCTAAGGGCAAACGAAAGAGCAAGGCTGTCCAGGTTGAAAACCGGGACAAGCCTGAGTCATCTTCTAAACCACAGAGTAGCCCAGTTGATACTGATATTTGTCTTTATTGCAAGAAGCCTGGGCATTGGAGGAGAAACTGCAAGGAATACCTAGAAGGTTTGAAGAACCTGAGGAAGTCGTATGAGACGGCATCTAAAGGTATTTATGTTATAGAAGTAAATGTTACTTCATCAGGTTCTAATTCTTGGGTATTGGATACCGGCTGTGGTGCTCATATTTGTGCTAATATGCAAGGCCTACGCAGCAGTAGAACGCTGAAGAAAGGACAAGTGGACCTGCATGTTGGGAATGGAGCAAGAGTTGCTGCATTAGCCGTAGGAACTTATCATTTGTCTCTGCCATCATGCATGAATTTAGAGTTGGAGAATTGCTACTATGATAAGCAGGAATATCATTTCTATTTCTGTTTTAGACATGAATGGTTTTCAATTTTCGATTAAAAACAAATGTTGCTCTTTTATTCGAGATAATATATTTTATGGTAGCGCCCCATTAGAGAATGGACTTTATATTCTCAACCAATCAATGCATGTTTATAACATAAATAACAAACAGTTTAAATCAAATGACTCAAACCCGACTTTTCTCTGGCACTGTCGTTTGGGCCACATCAATGAGAAAAGGATTCAAAAGCTCCATCATGATGGGATTTTAGACTCATTTGATTATGAATCATTTGAGAAGTGTGAATCCTGCTTATTGGACAAAATGACAAAAGCCCCTTTCAACAAGTTTAATGATAGGGCCAGTGACTTGTTGGGCCTTATACATACAGATGTGTGTGGCCCAATGAGCATTGGTGCAAGAGGAAACTTTAGGTACTTCATCACATTTACTGATGATTTTAGTAGATATGGTTATGTCTATCTTATGAGACATAAATCGGAATCCTTCGAAAGGTTCAAGGAGTTCCAGAATGAAGTACAAAACCAACTTGGCAAAAGTATCAAAGCTCTTCGATCTGATCGTGGAGGTGAGTACTTGAGCCAAGAGCTCGATGATCATCTTAGAGATTGTTGAATTGTTTCACAACTCACTCCTCCTAGAACACCACAATGGAACGGTGTGTCTGAGAGGAGGAATCGGACTTTATTGGAAATGGTTCGATCGATGATGAGTCATGTGGATCTACCGTTATCCTTCTGAGGATACGCTCTTGAAACGTTTGCGTTTACGCTGAACAGAGTTCCAACAAAATCAGTTGAAAATACTCCATATGAGATGTGGACTAGAAAAGTTCCAAGTCTGTCTTTTCTTAAAATCTGGAGTTTGGTGTAGAGTTTTAAAACTTTTCTAAAACCCTAAACACAAATCCATAGCCCTAGATCTATGTTTATTGAATCAAATTCTGTTCACGGATATACCTGGAGTTTCTTAGCAGCGGAATGATCAGGATATCGAGAACAGAAGTGCCTCAGATGTTGCGCCTCTACAAAAGTCCACACGCACACAAACTGGAAGCGGGATGCTAGTGCCTTTGAGAACAATTCTCTTCGGATTCAGAAGTCTCTGGTGGTTGTAAAAATAGGTTAGAAACTCTCTAGGTCGAGCCTCTATCTTATATATGGCGACCTAGAAGAATCCCTAGTTAATGGATTAACCGGTTTAAATTAAGTCATTAATTAAAACCCGGTATCTTTAATCTTGAGCTGTGTCGATCGACACCATCACTGTATCGATCGACACACTCATAAAAACTCGATATCAATGTGTAACAATTACACATTGATGAGATCATTATTCTAATGATCATTCCCAGTACTTGTTATCCAGTTTGTTTAGGTGGGTGACCCTATAGGATCATATGATACTGGCAATGAGTTCATAACTCATAAGTTATAAGCAGCTTCTAGCAAAAAATTATAACTACCCAGTATCACATGATAGTCTTATCTCGACTTCAAAACTATACTAGAGTGAATACAAGTATGATCTCCAGGACACATTCCCTTCAATCTCCCACTTGTATTGGAATCAACTTATTCCAATAATCTCTTTGTCTCTATATCTCGATTCAGCATAAGGCAAGAACTCGTGTCATCCTTATAAAGCCAAATCACGTTTATCGAACTCTGATTTATACTGATAAAGGCAAACAACTGACATTCAGCTTGTTTGAGTGTGGCCACACATTCCCTCATTATCAAATCTTCGATAGGCCCAGAGATATTTAACTCCCGTTATATAGGAGGGACAAATTCCATCTTGTTCCATCCCCTGTTCTCCACACACTTCATGATATGCCCAATCAATGTCTGAATAGTCACCAGTCACGGCTAACGTTTGACAAGGTCAAAGCAGACCAATTCATATGCAGGAAATCATGATGAACTCAGGTCTAAGGACTATACTCTATAGTCGTAATGAGAAACTCATATAACAATCTTGTTGAGTTCTCATTAGCGGGTCATATCTGATACCGTGTTCACAATAAATATCTACGTAATTGACTTTGATACTCCTATCAATGACACCATGAAACTTGGTCATCAGTCACATCATATACTAGTCTCGCGCGGTTATTAATGTCCCAATTTAACAACCTTCGACCAAGGACCTCAGTAATTTATGACATCTATCGCTTATAGGGTTTCATGATCAAATCACGTATTTGATGACCTATAAGAATGTCTTAAATTATTTTGGGACTATTATTTAATTAGTCAACTACACTATTAAATAATACTGAAACAATTTCATTTATTAAAACATAACCAAAGTACGTTTACATGAACATCAAAACAAAATAAATAACTCCCACTCAAATTAAGATTACTACTCGAGAAATATAATTCTTATTGCCGCAGCATGACTCTCATGCTTGGGCCGTGGGAGTGGCTTAGTCAGAGGATCATCAACATTCTCGTCCGTCGGGACTCTGCTGATCTTCACATCTCCTCTCTCAATGATATCTCGTATTATATGATATCTTCTCTCGATGTGTTTGGACTTCTGGTGTGATCTCGGTTCCTTTGCTTGAGCTATACCTCCATTGTTATCACACAACAACGCCACAGGCTCAGAACTGCTAGGAATCACACCAAGTTCAGTAATGAACTTCCTAATCCAAACAGCTTCCTTTGCCGCTTCTGAAGCAGCAATGTACTCAGCTTCTGTCGTGGAATCTGCTACAGTGCTCTGCTTGGAACTCTTCCAACTAACCGCACCGCCATTCAGACAGAAGACATAACCAGATTGAGATCGGAAATCGTCTTTCTCCGTCTGGAAACTAGCGTCGGTGTATCCACTCACCACAAGCTCATCACTTCCTCCGTAAACCAAGAACTTATCCTTAGTATTCCTCAAATACTTCAGGATTGTCTTGACGGCAGTCCAGTGACTCTCACCGGGATCTGACTGGTATCGACTCGTCATGCTCAAAGCACAAGCGAAGTCTGGTCGTGTACATAGCATGGCATACATGATAGATCCTATCGCATAAGCATAGGGAATCCTACTCAATGGCTCTCGCTCAGCAGGTGTCGAAGGACACTGCTTCTTGGTGAGAGTGATGCCATGTGACATCGGAAGCAAGCCCTTCTTGGAATCATGCATATTGAACCTGTGTAAGACCTTATCAATATAAGTATCCTGACACATTCTAGTTAGCCTCTTCGATCTATCTCTATAGATCCTTATTCCAAGAATATACGCGGCTTCTCCCATATCCTTCATCGAAAAACAATTTCCAAGCCAAGTCTTAACAGACTGAAGCAATGAAATATCATTTCCGAGAAGCAATATGTCATCTACATACAGTACTAGAAAAGCAACTACGCTCCCACTAGTCTTCTTGTAAACGCAATGTTCCTCTTCGTTCCTGATGAAACCAAATTCTTTAATAGCTTCATCAAAATAAAGATTCCAACTCCGAGATGCTTGATTCAATCCATAAATTGATCGATGAAGCTTGCATACTTTCCTAGGGTTATTAGGATCTACGGAACCCTCAGGTTGTGTCATATACACATCCTCTTCCAGAATCCCATTCAGGAAGGCGGTTTTCACATCCATCTGCCAAATCTCATAATCATAATAAGCGGCAGTCCCTAGGAGAATCCGAATGGACTTAAGCATAGCGACTGGGGAATAGGTTTCGTCATAGTCAACACCATGCACTTGTTTGAAACCTTTTGCCACCAATCTAGCTTTGTACATATGTACATTACCATCCACGTGAATCTTCTTCTTGAAGACTCATTTACACTCAATGGCTTTTGCACCATCCGGAAAATCTTCCAAAGACCAAACTTTGTTGATTGACAAGGACTCCATTTCGGATTCACTGGCCTTAAACCATTTTTCGGAGTCAGGGCCCAACATTGCTTCTTCGAAATTCGCAGGTTCATCACTATCAACGATCAGAAGATCATGACAGTTAGTCACGAGAAATCCGTATCTTTCGACTTCATTACGAGTCCTTCCGGACCTGCGAACTACAGGCACCACAGGTGTTGGATCCACAACTTCTTGTGAATCCAACGGCTGCTCTCCCCCATCAGGTTGAACAACGTACTATGGTTCTCGAATTTCTTCGAGTTGTACTTTACTCCCACTATTTTTCTTGGAAAGAAATTCTCTCTCAAGAAAAACACAGTTCCGAGCAACAAATACCTTGTCCTCGGATCGGTTGTAAAAGTAGTATGCCTTGGTTTCCTTAGGGTAACCAACGAAGTAGCACTTATCAGATTTGGGTGCAAGCTTATCAGCTATCAATCCCTTGACATAAGCTTCGCAACCCCAGATTTTAAGAAAAGACAGACTTGGAACCTTTCCAGTCCACATCTCATGTGAAGTCTTTTCAACTGATTTTGTTGGAACTCTGTTCAGCGTAAACGCAAACGTTTCAAGAGCATATCTCCAGAAGGATAACGGTAGATCCACATGACTCATCATCGATCGAACCATATCCAATAAAGTCCGATAATTCTAATATGCTAATGACTTGTGATGTGTTGCAAATTTTAAATGGACATTAGATCTAAGGGAAATCAGTTGGAAAAACTTGGGATCACAGTTATTGGTGACTTGTTGAACTCTAAACACTTTAAACTACTAGATCCTATTGGTGTACTAGAAAATAGCCTTTAATTAAATCCCTAAATCTCAAATCTCTTTGGATTGTCGCTGAAAATAAATAAGCTTTAATGCGAACGAGTTAGATCAGTTCACAAGGTGTCTAAACAAACGTTTGTTTGACTTAGAACGCACCTTGCTCACTACAGGCTCTTCCGGTGTCTATATCTCCGTCTCCGGTAGAAAGATCGACCTTGATAATCTAAAAGTGGTTAATTACGTCACCTCTAAATGTAAAATACTGTTTGTAGTGAAGAATCACGTGGCTTATTCCACAAATCAAAACTGTTTAGAATGATCCCTTGTAAACCCTTTGAAAACCCTAGATCTAATGAATAAACTACTCAAACATTGTTTTAGTAAAACAAATCATCTTTTTATAAATGAAGTGCATGTAAAACGAATTAGACAATAGAAGATCAGAGGCTCACAAAGCTCTATTGAGAAAGAACACTCTCTAACCTTCTTCAGATTCTAGAACAATGATAAGAACAATATCTAAAAGCTAAAAACAATGGAAACAAAAAGCCAAGAGAAACTTGTGTTGCTCTGAGTTCTTGTGCGGTTCGTGCCTGTTCTAGTGCTTAAGAGGTGCTTATATAGGTCGTGAATGAGTCTTAGGGTTTAGGGTTGCGCGAAAGGCCGATAAGAAAATCTTCTAAATTAAGTCGGGCATACACAGCAAGAATGCATAGGGGATCAGAAGAGGATGAAAGAAAGATCCATGCTTGGTGTAGAAGACGATGAGTCAGATGAAACTGATGATGTGGTAATAAGTAATTTTGTTGCTTTTGCTGGGATAATTGAAGAACCTGAAGATGATGACTCTATTGGCAATGGCCAAGATGAGAGTGATAGTGATGTTGACATCGATGTAGAAGAAGAGTATTAGAAGATGTGTAGACAAGTATTGGAAGTGAGTCGACTCAACTCTCGCCAATTTGATCAAATCAGTCATCTTGAGGCGGAGCTCGAGGTAGAACGTGCCAACGTTATGAAGCTAAATGCAAACCTCATGGAGCAGAACAATAAGATTAAAATGTTGGTAGGAACCAAGGGACTTGATCATATTCTGAACCAACAAAGGTATGAGAAATCAAACTATGGTCTAGGATATATTGGAGTATCCAATACACCTGAGATCAAGTTCGTCAAAGGAGAAATGCATCATGCAGAGGCTGAACAGTTACAAACTACACGAAATACCTCACAGGAATCCACACAACAAGGTAACATACTAGACGACGAAGAGCTTAATCTGGGGAGCTGTTTTGTGTGTAGAAGTTTTGAGCATTTTCAGGCTGTGTGTCCAAAGTTTCAAGTTGTAAAGAACAAGGTACCTCACCAAATACCTCACCAGAAGCCTCATCAGAAAAAGAAGGAGAGTTGTTTTGTGTGTGGAAGCCTTGGGCATTTCAAAGCCAAGTGTTTTGAGTATAGAGCCATGATAGCGAAGCTTACACAACAAAACAAGGTACATTATGATGGAAGGAACAGAGGTTGGGTCAAGAAGACACACTTGCATGATGTACAAATAAAATCACAAGGTACCTTGCGAAGAACCACACGACGATGCTCTGGCAGATCAGGTACACATCAGAAAAGGTCATACTACAGAAGATATGAGGATCCATACTACAGTAGAACATATCCTGCGCCTAGGTATGGTTCTCAATCATGGTATGACATTCCTACTTAGTACCCTAGAATAATTTTGGATGAGGAGTATGTAAGACCTAGGAGAGGTCACTACAACAGGAGGTACAACAAGAAATATGACGAGTGGTGTACCATGGTACTTCGACAGCGGCTGTTCTAAGCACATGACTGGAAAGCTTGAACATCTTCAGGAGGTCAAGGGAGTCAAGGGAGGAAAAGTTATATATGGTGGTGGATCTACTGGTCAGATCAAATAAAAAGGGAAAACGTCAAATGACCAACACCCCAAAATGAAGGATATCTATCTTGTTGATGGCTTAAAATCCAATTTGATAAGTGTGAGTCAGCTATGTGATCAGGGATTGAAGGTTGTCTTTACAAATGTTGGCTGTGACGTTATTGACAAAGATGGTAATGTCAAGATGAGAGGGGTTCGGTCAAACAACAACTGCTATATTTGGAGAAACCTCACAGCGAACCACACCAGGTACCTCAGCGCTTCCGAACATCAAGATAAGAGCTCTAGTTTGCACATGGAAGAGGTTCAATTCAAGTTTCAACACAAGATGGTGGAGAGTCTGGGTGATGAAGGAGACTATAGAAGATCAAAGGGTAATCACTGGAGCAAGGTGTTGAAAGAAGAATTTGAGCAAAGTGTCAGAAATGATGTCTGGGCACCATGTCATGACGCAGATGGTGTGGTAGTACACAACAAGGTTCACCTGGTAGCACAAGATGAAGGAAGAAAGTTTGATGAGACTACAGCTACTGAAGCAAGGCCTATGTCAATAAGTCTCTTTCTGGATAACACTATTGTGTCGTGGCCGTTACAACAATCCAGAACTCAACACATTGACATAAGACACCATGTCATAAGAAAGCTAGTTGAAGACAAAAAGGTAATGATCGAACATGGTGTCTCTGAGTCTCAATTGGCTAAGTTTTTTTTAAAATCTTTGGATCTCAGTCGCTTTGTAAGTTTGTACAAAGGGCTTGGGATATGTGATTACTAATCCTCTTATTGAGCATGCTGAGTTGACACAGGAACTAGCACGCAAAGTATATCAGACTCATACACAGCATGGAATCTCAGTGTGCATTTAAGGAAAAGAGCTGCCTCTCATGTCGTCTCTCAGGCTCAGTACAGGTTTCTCACTGAGAGTGGAGTACAAGGAGCTTAAGTGCTAAAATGTAAAGTCAGAAATGGTTCATGAGACACAAAGTAGCACATGAGAAGGTACACAAGAAAAAAATAAAGGGAGGAATAATAAAAAATAAAAAATAAAACAAAGTATTCCAACCGCCCTCCAATGAAGGATGAAGGTTGAAAACTGCCCTGTGAGATAAAGACATGAGGGTGTGAAAGCTAGCCTAAGATGTGGA
Organism: Euclidium syriacum; assembly: GCA_900116095.1. NCBI lineage: Eukaryota > Viridiplantae > Streptophyta > Magnoliopsida > Brassicales > Brassicaceae > Euclidium > Euclidium syriacum. The sequence continues at coordinate 3,362,923 of FPAK01000018.1, read as the reverse complement.
GGTGATCATGCACAAAGAATCAAGTCATTGCACGGTATACTTCTGTGAGCTAGTTGTTGAACTAGTGCGTGTGGCAGAAGAGTAGAAATCTGCATATTCTATAAAAGATGGATCCACATTAAGGTCGTGTTAGATCTTGAAAAAGCTAAGACTTAGAGGGTAACTAACGTTCTGTCATTACTAATTATGTCTTGCTTAATAATTATGTGTGTAGTTAATGGTGTTGAGCAATTAGGGTTGTAATTGCGGCATAATAATTATGAATTTTTAGAAACTTTCCTTATATATTTTGGTCATATCTAACTTTTCATATGGCAGTTATTCTCCAAATATTTAAATATTTTTTTCAAGAAAAGTGGGGCCTAAATTCAAGCAAGTACGCAAGTGGGGGGAGAGAATAAAAGAGGAAGTTGCAGAGTCTTCTCAACTCATCCACACTTCATCTTCTTCATCGAGAGAAAGAAAGAAAAAGAAACAAAAAAAAGAAGCTTGAATCTTTATTATTCTCATAAAGAACTTGTCTACAATCATGGTGAGAACAAAAAGAGGAGCAAGAAAAACCACCAAGAAGCCACAAACTCCATCACCTACTACCTCAGAAGACACGGCTCCAAACTTGCCTGTGTCACCAGTGAATGCAGCTCATTCTCTTGCCGCCGCTACCTCTCCGCCCCTGCGCTACGCCGTGTCTCCCTCGCCACAGCCGACACCAACCACGACAGCGCATGCAACGGCATTTGGATCTACCGCACTAGAATGTCTCGCCATCATAGTTCGAAACCTAGAAATTGGAGCTGGGTCTTCCAAATTCCCGCCTTATGGGTAAACTGGAGGCCAATAATCGACTTCCCCACCATCTGATTCACCAATCGCAGAAGATACCGCATCGTTTGAGACTGCGGCGGAAACCCTAAACCCCGACCTTGGCGTTTATGCTGAGGATATTGAAGATGAAGACGGGTTGACTCTCAGGGAGATCTCACAATGCAGCAAGGAGAAGAAGAAGAAACCAGTCCCTAAACCCAAGGCGTCGAAGCGAACCGGGAAAGCCACAGAGACAGAGGAGGAAGAGGCAGTAAAGGAACCACCTCAGAAGAAGATGAAACATGTTGAGGCAGCTGCTTCATCAAAGAAGAAGGGCAAGAAGATAGTAAAGCCCAGTTCTATCCCTGCTGATGATGAGACTCATGAGTCTCAATCCAAGAGGTTCAAGAATGATGCTGCTAAGAAACTGGTTCAGCATTACATGACCAGAGTCATCGTTATACAAAGGTATGTCATTCTGACCTCTGAGGCAACTGCTGCGGTATCTGCTGTACTACGTCGTAGTAGAATGACCTCCACTGTAGATCTGGAATATCTTGCACCCTTCGTTCCTGAGGTAACCTGTGAATTCTATGTTCATTTGACGCATGAGAGGACTGATAAGAAGGTAACCAAGGTGTGGGCAAGAGGGTATGAGTACAAGTTCTCTGCCAAAGCCATCAATGAACTACTGGACTTCCCTGTACCAACTGCTGAAGAGACCAAACAGGCTAACCAGTGCAAAAAGGTCTCTAACAACAAGGTGGCTCGATAGTTGTGTGGAGAAAAAGTGTCTTGGGAAGAATTTTCTACCACACGGTGTACCCCACTTTTTGCCTCGCTGTGGATTCTGTCAGGGTACAACTGGCTGCCTACTGATAATCGCACCCGTAAAACGATTGACAAGGCCAGATTCCTGTACAAGATGGCTCATGGTCACATGATTTACTTTGGTGAGTGGATGTTCCAGAAGGTCTTAGCCAGAGGACGCATAACCTACAACAAGGCTGGCCTCTACTTTCCCTGTTTGATCTCGACACTCTTGATGGCTCAGCATCGATTCCCTGTGTATGCTGGTGAGACGTAGGTCTCTCCTCTGGAGTATGTGCCTGTTAGCAGGTCAGGGAAGGTCTACTCTCAAGCCCACCCAGTGGAAGTGTCCTCTGGAGATGAAGCAGCCAAGGCAGACAGTACCTCAGGGTCTGACTCAGAAGCTATCTCGGGACAACGGTATGAGACGGTCAAGGTGAAGCTCCCTACTGACAAGGTTTCCTCTGTGGCAGCGGTTGAGGCACTGCGTGACACAATCACCAAACTTCAAGATGTGCTTCACACGCTTGAGACAGGTAAGTAATTCATGATTCCTTACATAAGTGATTATTGACTTGTTGAGTGTTTTTAACTGAACCTGCACTCAAGCAGGGGGAGAAGGAAGTTCTAGTGGCTCAGGGGAGTTTTAGACTCAGGGGGAGCTTGATGATGATGTTTTTTTTCCTCTTCTCTTCTTTTGCTTTTAATTTCGTGAGGTAGAGAGTTAAAACATTGTTTATGTTTCTGCCTATTTATCGTTTCTATTGGGATTGTTAAAACATTGTCATCATGGTTTTTAAAATGCAGTATTTGGTTCAAATATGCGTGTGCATTGCTGTTTGTGGTGTGTGTATGTGTTTTTGTCTTGCAGATGTTTGAGATGTCAGATTCAGCTAAAAAGGGGGAGATTGAGAATGCAAGTCAATTGGTGAACCAGATCGTGAACTAGTCGAAAGTGGGACACGGAGTGCGACACCAGAGACTGGGATGAGAAGATACGGGAGTATCAATCAAGAAGATATCAAAGAGCAATCATATCAAAAGATTCTTGAGAATGGAGATTGACAACAATCAAAGATATGACATGTAATCAAGGATCCTTAATTGATGGAGCGAAAAAGGAAACCATAAATTAAGGAGAAGTCAAGGATTTCCAATTGAAGTAAAAAAGGAAAGTTGGGAATCGCTGTGTTATTTAAAGAGTGTTGGCTCTTGGATTAGAGTCATCACTTGACAAGTTGTAAGGGAAAAACACATCTAGAGCGAAGTGAAAAACACATAGCCTAGATTGTTTTTGGGTAGATTAGAGAGCGAGTTCTTGTGGATAAAGAACGTTTTGATATAGCTTGTAAATGTATCAAGAGAGTTTCTAACCAAAGTAAATTCTTTGTAAAGAAACTATCGTGTACTATCTCGTGTCCTACTATGCGTGGCAGTAGTCTTATTACCGTTCCACACTTTCAGATCCTTCCAAAAAACGAAGAACGATACGATACGATATCTCGATACCGCGGATCAAAATCTGGATCCAAATTTGGGCAAAGGTAAGTCCCACTATCCATCACACCATTGTGAACACAACTAGCTTATTTCTAGGTTTTCACAGATTTTGCCTCTCTTGATTTGATTCCACTGGGACGGTGTCAATTAAGTCCGAGGGAAGATTTCATCTTTTATTAACCTAGTTTTCTTTCTTTCTTATTTTTTATTTAGTACTCTTAGTGTTTAAGTTTATTAGTCTTTAAGTTTAAAGAGTAACACAAAACTACTCGAAAAATTTTAAAGAGAAACAATTTTCTAAAATAAAGAAAAAGAGGAAAAAAAATCCATTTTTAGTATCGATTGATAACATGGTCGACACAACTTTTTATCAACATTGTATCGATTGATAGGTTGCATGTTTGAAATTTTGACCTCCCCTTTCGAAAATGATACCAATTGAAATGGTTTTTGAGAGTGAAACAAGGAACCTATTCGACATCTTCGAAAACAAGGAATTATTATCTTTCAATCAATTTTCTCAAATCTTTTCAATCATGAAAGCACTACATGAAGTAAATTTAACCTCGTAACATATGATTTGAAATCAATTTTAGTACATCTTGATAGATAAATCTTAAAAAACAACCTTTTCGAAACATTATACACATATGGATCATCTTACACCACTTTTGCCATTCTTTTGTGGATCCAAATGGTCATTCTAATCAATGGTTACCAACACCTCCTACCCATTTTTTTTTCAAACCAAAACTACTTGCCAGTTAATTGTGAGACTTTTTTCGAATGCTTACTTTGCAAAACATGTTGAGCTTGGAAAACGACGAGGCAGCTCACTAGTTTTGAATTTGATTTTAGGATTAAGATAGAAAGGGGTGAGGTTTAATACTAGTAGTGATGAATAAGAGGTGAGTGAATAATGTATAACAAAAAGGGAAAAGTAAAATCAATCAAATGGATTGGGTCTAAAAAAAAGAGAAGAAATGAAATAGCTCTAAAAATCAAAATAATCTTCTAATTCCTCAAGGCAAAAAAGCCTAATAAAATATGGGAGGATAGGGAAAACACTACCAAATAAAGAGCTAAAATATAAAGAAAAAAAAAAGTCATAAACCCCCCTCTAAGAAAATCCCTTACCACAAGAAAAATGGGAATGAGAGAAATCAAGGCAAAAAAAACCTTTGGATTATTGGGTAGAATAAGACGGAAAATCATTTCACCTGAGTATTAATGGAAGAAGTTTAGAGTAGGATATATATTGGGATAAAAGAGGGGTAGGTCACGATCTAAACTTTGTATGCACCCATTGTTCTTGGTTTTTAGTATTTTTCGAAAGTACCATTCCATTTGAGATAAACCCATATTTTACAAAATTACCTTCTCACCACAAGATTTTTGAGCCCTCTTTCTAACCAAACCGGACAAGTTATTTCAATAGTTTTCTCTCAGAAGATTTCACCACGTGTAGTTGAGAGAACAAAGGAATGAATTACAATGGGGATTGTAAGGGTTTAATAAGTGAGAACACTCGAATGAATAGAGAATAAGTTCTTAAGAAAAGATAGGTTCTCAAGTTGTGACACTCTCAAAACTAATCTACCAAACCATTTATCCATGAGATTTCAAAAGGGTTTTCAAATTTTTCTTACGGATCAATCGTGTTTGCTTTAGGACAAGAAAAAGGTTAAGTCGTGGGAATTGCTTAGATGGGAAATTGAGTGTTTTAGCACCTAATTTCCACATATTTTAGACTCATTAAACCATCTTTATTTCACTATTTATGCATTTTAGAGTAACTTTTCATGTATTGCATCTTAGAGCTCCTAGGAGTCTCTATTTGCATATTTTTGTGCATATTCGGATCTTTTCAGGTAATTAATGAAGTTGCCAAGCCTCTGGGTGATATCCAGGACAAGAACAAGACAAAAAGAACAATTTCAAAAAGCAAGGACGTCTACATTGAGCTAATATCGGCCAATACAAAGGACACTAAGTTCTAGAAGCTGGTATCGATTGCACATATCGATCACTATAGAGTCAAACCTATAAAATACTTCCATCCATCGATACAAGACCATCTTACAAGAGAAAAATGACCAAATTGCCCATCTCAATTTTTCCCTCTGTAAATACTACATGCTCGATCCTAGGAGACACACAACATGATTTGACATTTTTCTATTGTTTTTTTTAGTCCTTTTTTTGCTCCACAGTGGGTAGCAACTTGTATAAATATTTTAATTAGGTAAAAATACTATTTAAGTCTTATTTTCCTTTTTAATTATAAAACTTAAATATCTTTTATTTTCTATATTCCGTAACTATCTTGTGGGTTAAGTTGAGAAGATAGGTTAGAGGAGTGATTATTGCTAATTAAGATTAGGGTTAGTAAGTTGGTTGATTAAGAAACCAATTAAGTTTAGTTTTCTTAAAGTCCTTGGGATGGATTGAGATGAAGATAGTGACACCTTCTATCACTCAATCTCATCTCTACTCTCTCTTTTCCAATAAATGTTGAAGATGAGATGTCTAAGTAGTAAAGGGAGAGGTTTTCTCTATCCTTTTTTAATAGTGTCAACTAGACTTAAGGATGAATTTTGGAAACTTTTGTCTAATTAATACCTAAGATCACGCTAGGCTCCTTTCAATTGGGTACCCATGTTAGGCGAGTAGTCTAGAGAGTTGGTTGTACTCTAAGAAATTTTTGAGTCTTCCTTCCAGATAAAAATCAAAACGCCACATTAATAAGAGTAATGACGTTTGTAGCCCTAAAGACCGATAGTTGTCAGCTTCTCTCAATGAGACCTGTTGATGGTGGGGTTACCACCCCTTATCAATAGTTTGGAGATAATTGAGGTTCGATCCCTGCCGACTTTTCCCTGATAATTTATCAGGTTATAAGTCCCTTCAACAGGATTACAACCCTCGGCCCTGATGACCGAGGGAAACCTCGGTGAAGAATGATAGGATTTTTAGTGTCCAAAGCGGGGGTGTAAATAACTTCGTCCAAAGTCGAAGTCTAGAGCTCGGACAGAATAAGATCAAATCTTATCACAGATCTCCTGATCTTGGAAAAATGGAAATATTCCATTTTCGGAGGTTAGCCTATGGGCTTGCATGACCGACTACTAAGGATATATAAATACATACCCCCCCCCTTTCACTAATTCAATTCATTCAGAATCAGGGAGAAGAATTACTAGATAACATAGATTTAATACTTCTCTTTGATAAAGTTAATTCGGTATTCCGAGTTAACATCTTTGTAACCGATATAATTAATAAAGTTCTCTTTTCCGAGGTTTCTTTTTTTGTCTTCATCTAATTCATTCCCAAAAACGAACCCCTCTAATTACAAATAATTAAAAATTGAACCCAGTATCAACATTTGGCGTACCAGGTAGGGGCTATCTCTTTTGAGGATTAGAAAGCAGAGATCTCGAAAATCAAAAGGATGAACACACAAGAACCATCTACGGAGGAGCGTCAAGATGGCGAGGTCGCCGAAGTAAGCGAGGAAGAGGAAACAATGGTTCAAAACAACGCCCATCATGCCAGGGAATCAGCAAAAGTGCTGTTCGAGAATTGCAACTCCATCGTTCGCGAACTAAACTATTCTCAGACTACTCACAGTCAACCTAGCGAACAGGGATTCATAACCCCTATTAGTCAAACTATTGGAGCTTCGACACCAGAAGCCCGGAACTCCCATGAACAACCAAATATTTCAATGACACCTAGGCCAGATTCTCGATCAGGCGAGCAACCTTCGACAACGCCACCTTCAAATAACAGAGAGGAGCACCTGACTGCGAATCAAATTCCTAGCGTAGTAGAAGTAACGACCCCCGAGATAAGCAACGAAAGAGCAATAGCAAGGACGCAGCAACAACGCGAGGACTGGATGACATAACAAATGGGCCACCAAGAACGGGTCAACCGAAGTCTAATTGATCAACTTGCGACCCTATCAGAAGAACTCCAAGCTTTGAGAGCTCAGAATCACAATCAATCTCTAAGAACGACCTCGGTTAGACCTTAAAGAGCCACTTCTCAACGGGTAACGTTCGAAGACGATCAGATTGGATCAAGAGAACCCAGGACGCCAACCACACGCCAAATCTCGAGAAATGGAGACAATGGAGTTCAGGTTCCGAGTACCGAACAGTCGATCGCGACTCTAAAAAGGGAGCTTGAAGAAATGCGATCTCTGGTTCATAAAGCGACGAGCAGTGCTCTAGAGGTTGATCAACTACTAGCCGAAACAGAGAGGATAGATGATAAACATTACACGAGCGCGGGTACCGTTCACCCATAAAATCACACGAGCGCGGGTACCGCTCAATGATAAAGTGAGACTCCCGACATATGACGGATCCGGTGATCCAGCGGTCTACATGAGGGCGTTTCTAGTTAAGGTCGGACGAGCCAAATTCCAAAGAGGAGAGGAGGATGAAGGAAGATGCCAACTCTTCCTAGAGAGCTTAAGAGGGGATGCACAAGCTTGGTTTACTAGTCTTCCCCCGATTCAATCAATTGTTTCGCCGAGCTTCGAGAAGCTTTCTTTAAACAATACATGCTGCACCTGGTGCAACAAGCTATTGCGTCAGACCTCTACGTAGTAAAGCAAGGACCAAAGGAACCACTCCGAGATTTTATTCAAAGATTCAAGGCAATTTACTCGCGACTAAGGATAGATGATGATCTAGCGATCAGAGCACTTAGTGCGGCCACGTGGCATCAATCGCGGTTTTGGGACGAGCTGTCTGCTCATCGTCCCCAAACCATGAACGATGCGTTTCACCGAACAAACACCCACATAAGAATTGAGGAGAATCGTGCCGAACTTGCGAAAGTACATAGATCCACCAACATAAACAAAGATATAAAGCCAGAGGAGAAAGGAGAAGGACGACGAGTAGAGAGAGACCAGCCTCAGAAAGACAAATCAAAATCATAAATGTCACTTCCCGTGACAAACCCACAAAAGGATACATCTCGGAAGGATAAATCGAAGAATACCTACACCCGAGATCCTGATGATGCGACCATCCCCTGGTGCGAGTATCATAAGAAGCCAGGTCATAAAACTGAGGATTTCCAAAATCTGAAGAACCATCTAATGGCCATCCGATTAGAGCAAGACCGAGAAAAAGAGAAGCGTAAAGCACGGAAAGGCGAGGAAAACCAACTCTCTCGGGAAGATACGGAAGAAGGAGAAATCATGCCTTCACCACCTCCGAATCAGAGGAAAAGGATTGACATGATAATGGGGGGACTCGCAAACTACGAAGACTCTGTTCGGTCGATACAACGAAGCATCTTCAGACTATCTGCGGACTAGATTCCACGAAGTACTACTTTGCAAAAGGAGTTGACATTTACGACCAAGGATTTAAAAGGAATTGATACTCCTTACAACGATCCTCTTGTAATCGAACTTCAGATTGGTGGTTGTGACGTCCAAAGGATCTTTGTCGACACTAGAAGCTCGGTGGATGTCATATCCGTAGATATACTTCAGAAGATAGAGATAAAGGATCGGAAGATTAAGGCTCGGGTGAAACATTTGACGGCGTTCGGGGGGGATATAGTTTCAACCGTCGGAACGATAAAACTCCCAGTATCAGCCGGAGGAATAACAAAGATAGTAAAGTTCGATGTAGTAGAGAGAGCCACCATTTACAACGCGATCGTCGGTACTCCGTGGTTGTACTCTATGGAAGCTGTCCCATCTACTTATCACCAATGTCTGAAATTCCCAACTCCAAAAGGATACTTTACGGTCCGAGATAACCAGAAGATGGCTCGGAGGTGTTTGGTGACAGAAAATAAATAACGACGAGAAACTCGGACTCAAGAAAAAGTTTTGGATCAAACTCTCATGTTGGCCTCTACTAACAAGAAGAAACCGACATCTAACAAAATTTTGACGGAAATTTACGAAAGAGAGGAATATTTAGGAAGAACCGCCAAGAAAGGTCGGAAGGGAAAAGCCAAAACTTCCCCGAAGGCAAAAAAAATAAAAAAAAATAAAAAAAAACCGTTGGTATCTCGGATCGTCCGAGATAGTCAACAAATAATCAAACTTCAGAACTAAGTGTGGCTTGATCCCCTCTAAGGGTACGTAGCCTTTCACGAGCTTCAGCTACAACACCAAAATAAATCTCGGTTTTATAGTTAAGAAGTTTATACAACTCAACTATAATTAACCAAGATTCACACAAATTAAACGTCGGAATCTTGATCACATTCTTGACCAAAATAAACTTCCCTGGAAGAATCTCGGAGCCCGATAAAGTAAGACCGAGAGATTAAAAGGTACGAAATTACAAATTTTTCTACATTCTTTACCGAATGCAAAAGTTCGACAATTAGTCTGATAAAGTAGGACTTCGTGTAAAACTTTAAGCAAAACGAATAAGGAAAGCGCAGCTTATTTAGTTTGATATTTCCGGATTTCAAAATATTAAATTTTGAGGTTTCGAGTAAACAATCCAAACAATACGAGAAAAAGAAAAGAGAATATTATTTCAAACATACGAGAAGCAAAATTTTATTAATATTAGAGATATACAAGAACAAGAAAGACTGGTATCAAGTTGGAAGTCTTAATACAAAGGTTACTAATCTAAATATTAAAATTTTCATCTTGGAACTCCGGAACCGAAATAGCATTTGCAAGCTCGGCCAGTCGATCACGTTCTTTCTCAGCTTCAACTACATCCTCCTCTGAGATATGGAGTCCATTGTCAAGAAGAAGACGAAGATTTAGAGCAAAGGCCGCAGCTTATCCATATTTGTTAGCTTTGTTGAAAGCTTCGAATATTTGCCAAGGGATCCACGGATATCATTCAACTTCTTCCGGCAGGCGTCAAGAACCGAGTGTTGCCCATCGAGATGCACTTTTATGTAGCTCTCGGTACATTTGGAATCCGAAATAGCTTTATTGACGTCGTGTTCTTCCGAGATATCAAGTATTCGACGCTTAACTTCTGCCAGTTCGGTTATCAACCGAGAGTTTTCTTCAAAAAGACCTTTCTCAACATCGAGGGATTTCCCCTTTAAGTCTTCATTCTCGGAGAGAAGGGAACCAATATTCAAGTCAGAATCGCCGAGCCTCTTCTCATACCAAAGAAACGATTGACGGATGAAGCCCACCAACTGAATTATGGAAAATAAGGAAAATTAAGTATGGAAGACGTCTAAGAGAGGAAAAAACTTGGGTTGTTGCTTACTCTGAAGAGTGAACAAGAGAGGGCTTCTAGGGTTTATGATTCACAGCAAGCTTCGGGTAAACGATTATCGTAACCACTCGCCTTTCGCTGGAGTCTGGTGCTTTTCTTTTTTTCATTAAAAAGCAAGTTCGCACCGTCAAATTCGAACTGGAACGCGTGTTTTTCCTTTACTGGAAAGATAAGCTTCATGTTCTCGGCATTCTTCTTCTTTGCAGCTTCGGCATTTTGCTTTTTTGCGGCCTCGGAGTTTTGCCTTTTCCTCGGAAGAAGATCCTGATTACTGCCAGAACCTCCTCCGGGGTTTGATCTTTTCATTTTATGAATAGGGTCGTTCTTTTCCCAGTCCTCTCGCCCTAAAAAGATTATTTCCAAAGTTAGTAACGATTTGAGAGAATAATTTGAGAAGTTCGGAGAAAACATACTGGCCCAGGAACGAGCTCTATAGAAATGAATAGGGAGGATGTCGCCCCACCGAAGTTCTCCTTCCCTTTTGAGTTTTTTGAATTCCTCAGAGAAGTTTACCGGGAGAGCTCGGAAACAGCTTGGTTTGACTGAAAAATAGCAAGATAGAGTTAGATTTCTAATCGAGAAAGAAAGAAAAGACCTAGTTTCTACCAATTATGATCTTCCAATTTCGGAAGATTGTGGCGTCAGGTTTATAAACTGAAGCTTGGTTGATTCAAACGTAAAAGTAACTTCGAAACCATGATTTCGTGCCTGAACGAAGTCCAGTAAGTATCTTCCTTTTTGGTTTGATATTAATTTTGAAGGTTCCTTCTGGGCTTTTGGAAGACGAGAAGTTTGTCAGCTCCTCTAGTTTCCAAGAATTTAGTCTAACATCGCATCGGACAGCAAGTACTAGGAGTCCAGTGATGATTTTGACCGAGTTGGGCGTTATTTGAGACATTTCCATTCCTCGACGAGCGCAATAGCATACCAATAGCTGCGCGATTGGAAACCAAAGATTAGCTTCGGAGAAGAAGCTTTCGTAGAGACATAAATAACCCGGAAGCGAGGTCCAAGGTCTCTGGTCGGATCTCGGAACTAGGATTTCAATCTCTTCGGGATTCTCAGCTCTCCTTTTGATTTGACCGATCTCAGATCTAGGAAAGAGAGAGGGTCCGACGTCTGGGATATCCGGCCAGGAGATCGTGTTTCCAGAAACCGAAACGTGAGGATTGTTTCTTCCAGACATTGAAAAAGAAAGAATGTTAGAGATTCAAGAAGGGGAATTGAAGATTACCTCGGACAGTGGAAAACATATCTCGGTGAAGAATTGATCGTCAATAGAAAGTTATTTATAAGCAGTAACAGTAATGAATGACACTTCGTTTTTAGTGTCGGGAGGATTTGACTAGCTAATATTTGGAGGGAAAGGAGACGTCTTTTTTCTTTTATTTTCGTCTTTTTTCAAGACGACACGTCATGGGGAGTTGAAAGGTTTTGTCCTAATCGAGGATTGTGTGCGTTGAACAAATAAGGCTCTTCACTGAATGCTTTTTTCCCGCCATATTGGAGGATCAAGATCAAGAAGAAAGATGAAGGTTCCTGACTATTGAAGATGAAAATCGACCGCAGCCGAGCTTCAATTATCGACAAGCTATTAAATTACGGAAATTCGCCAACTCTACCCAATGACATCCTCGGACGAACTGGGGGAGACTTACTGTTGATGGTGGGGTTACCACCCCTTATCAATAGTTTGGCGATAATTGAGGTTCGATCCCTGCCAACCTTTCTCTGATAATTTATCAGGTTATAAGTCCCTTCAATAGGATTAGAACCCTCGGCCCTGATGACCGAGTGAAACCCCAATGAAGAATGATCGGATTTTTAGTGTCCGAAGCGAGGGTATAAATAAATTCGTCCCAAGCCGGAGTCTAGAGCTCGGACATAATAAGATCAAATCTTATCACAGATTCCCTGATCTTGGAAAAATAGAAATGTTCCATTTTTTCGAGGTTAGCCCATGGGCTTGCATGACCGACTACTAAGGATATATAAATACATACCCCCTTCACTAATTCAATTCATTCAGAATCTGGAAGAAGAATTACTAGATAACCTAGATTAAATACTTCTCTTTGATAAAGTTAACTCAGCATTCCGAGTTAACATCTTTGTAACCGATATAATTAATAAAGTTCTCTTTTCCGAGGTTTCTCTTTTTGTCTTCTATATAATTCATTCTCAAAAACGAACCCCTCTAATTACAAATAATTAGAAGTTGAACCCAGTATCAACAAGACCGTTTTTAGAATGAATAGCTAGTGAATCGATTTTCACCGAAACATCATTGGGTTAACCGAATAAATTTATATGTAAAACGAACCCCTAAACAAGAACGTAAAGCCTTAGCTTTCAATTATCGTTACAGTAGATAAAATCTAATAGTATAACTACAATTCAAACCCAAACAATCAACAAAACCCCTATAATTTAATATCCGGTTTTTAATTCGGTCTTCAACACTTTGATAAGCTTCCGTGCTCCCTTGGATTCGATCCTTCAATTGCTACAATGAGTATTGCTTATACTTGAGCAACGATTGAGCTGTTTATAAATTTAAAAACTTGAAAACACCGACACATCAACTCGTCCGCGAGTGGTGATGATATGTGGCTCTTTCAGCTACAACATGTCTTCTACATCTTGAATTGGTTGTTCGGAAATTTTGGTAGAGTCTCTGTTATACTCGGCAATCACTCCTAAAATTTTTGGCAGATTCCGACTGTTTCAGAAGTTTCAGCTTCGAAACTTGGCAAAGTTCCGACATATTTTGTACTAATTAAAATCTATCGGAACAACCACCACCACCACGAACTGATCTAAAACAACGTCGTGGATGTCACAGACACGTTCCAACTACTCTTGGAGATTTCTTCCCTGAATTTCGGTAGAGGTTTGGTAGAACCATGTTGCCACTACCGACTTAAACCCTCCTCCTCCATATCTCTTCTCCTCCAGAAATAGTGTGCATAAATCCACCTCAACAATGCTGCTTTGATGTGGCTACGATGGCTCCAGTCAGCTTCTTACAGCTTCGGAAAGCTTCGATGGACCTCCGCCTAATACCGGCGATTTTTGGCAAACTCTGTTGAGCTTTCGGCAAACTCCGATGACGCTTCTGTTGGGAATGTCTTAACATCACACTTGTATTTATTTTAATGTGAAGGTGTCGAGATAAGACAATCATATGATACTAGGTGATTATAATGCTTTCCTAGAAGCCATTTCTAATCTATGAGTTTGGAACTCATTGCTAGTATCATATGATCTTACAGGGTCACACACCTAAGCAAACTGGATAAAGTATATTGGGATTGATCATTAATGTAATGATCAAATCAATGTATATTCGATATACATGAAATCGTGTTTCTGAACAGTGTGTCGATCGACACAATAGGTTGTGTCAATCGACACACAGCCCAAACCAGAATAATGATTTTGGTTTTTGGTTTAATTAATCATTGGTTTAGACCAATAGTTAATTAGGTTTTTTACAAGTCATTATATATATGATATGTGCACGACTTTGTGAGCTTAACCTAGTTTACAGCCACCAACAGAAACACAGGAATCCCGAGAGCTTTCTTCAGAGGTTTGATCTCTCCCGGCACTAGCATCCCGGCTTTCCAGTTTATGTGCGTGTGGATACCAATAGAGACGCAGCATCTGAGGCGCTATTCAATCTCGAGTTCCTGATCTCTTCCGCTGCTCAATCAATCAGGTATATTCGAGATTCATCTATTAGATTCAGTTTTAAATATGAACACATGGTCCTTAGGCATAGAATTTGTAATTATGATATTTTAAATATGATTTAAAATCCTGTACAAATTCCTTCAGTGGTATCAGAGCCTAGTGTTCTAATTGAATCTAATGCATGATTGTTAAATTATTGAATTTAATTGATTTGTAAATCATGTTAAGAATCGAAAAGTGTTTTAGGGTTTTCGGTTTTGACCGACACACTGCTTGTATCGATCGACACTCCTTAAAATCGGCTAAAAAAATTTTAGGTTTCGAATTCCCTTGAATCGCTATGTGTCGACCGATACAAAGGTTATGTATATCGACACTAGTTTTTGATTGCGGTCGGTTCAAACGATTAAATTGGTTAATCGCGATTGAACCGGGTTTTGGTCGGTGTCGATCGATAAAGAAAGTGTGTCGATCGACATTGATCGGTCATCGGGATCAATTTTTCGGATGTAGTGTCGATCGACACTAGCGTAGTGTATCGATTGACACAGATCCTTCTCGGGCAGTGTCGACCGATACTAATGTAGTGTCGATCGATACGGTCTCAGAACCCCGAAATCACATAACCAATCTCGCGCTCTAGAATAAGTAAAACCTTAACTAGATTAGTTGTTTTAATTTGTTTCTAAAACTCCAGGATACATATTTGATATGTATTAGTTCTAAAAGTTATGTTCCTCAATTAATATCAAATTTTGTGTCTTCCCAAACCTTGTCAACTGTTAAGGCTCATTTCATTGTGTGATGGGCTTGCCAAAGCAAGGTGTCCACAATTACATAAGTGAGGCAGGTGGTAATCGTTACTACATGAGTTAAAGGTTTGGTTTATTTGACTAGGCTATCAAAATGGTTTTGGGCTTAGAGATATAGGGTTGGATTAAACATAAGATGTTATCCATAACCAAGAGTTAATTGGATATAATTAGCAAAGTTGTTGCTTACCTAGATAGCTGAAACTTGGGCGATGAGCCAAAGCTCACTCAATTTTTAGTGAAGTATGGGTCTTGGATTATTATATTCATTTAGACGAAACATATTTTGAATATAATGCGAGTTTTCTTAAGTGTTAAGATTTCTTATTTTCTTGATCATCATAACTAAACTCCTTTTCCTTTCTTTTGAATCAGCTATGTCAACCACTCATCACAACTCCTTTTCCCTGCGATCCGTCCTTGAGAAGGACAAGTTGAATGGATCGAACTTCCTCGAATAGTATCGGAATTTGAGAATTGTTTTCAGGTAGGAGAAAAAGGACTATGTCCTAGAAAATGTTCTCCCTGCAAGACCGGTGCCCAATGCTCCACATGCAAAAAGGAATGCTTGGGATAAGCATTCGAATGATGTGGTCGATGGGTGTTGTCTCATGCTGGCTACCATGAGCTCAGACTTTCAAAAGCAATATGAGAACGTGGAGTCACCAGTTGAGATGATCACTAGCCTGAAAGGGATGTTTCAGGAGTAGGCACGAACTGAGAGATACCAGAAAGTTAAGTCTCTCATAGAGTACAAGCTACCAAAGGACGGTCCAGTTAGTGCTCATGTCATTAAGATGATAGGTTATATTGATAACCTAGAGAAACTAGACTGCCCCCATTAGCCAAGAGTTGGCTACTGACATCATTCTGCAGTCATTGCCGTCAAGTTTTGATCAGTTTGTTATGAACTATAACATGAAAAACATGACGAGGCCTTTGACTGAGCTGCATAGCATGCTCAAGAAAGGTGAGCCTAACATCAAGAAGGGCACCCCAAATGTACTTCTGGTACAAGGGGGTAAAAGGTTTAGGAAACTGAATAAGGACAAGGCAAAAGGCAAGGCGGTCCAGATTGTGAATCAGGACAGGCCTGAGCCCAAGCCCAAGTCTGGCCCTTCTGATGTTGATAAGTGTCATTACTGTAAGGAGACTGGGCATTGGAAGAGAAACTGCAAGAAATACCTGGAAGATTTTAAGAAGATGAAGAAGACGTACGAGACTTCTTCTTCAGGTATTTATGTTATAGAAGTAAATGTTACTACTTCAAGTTCTACCTCATGGGTATTGGATACTGGTTGTGGTGCTCATATTTGTACGAATATGCAGGGTAAGAGCAACAGTAGAACTTTGGAGAAGGGGCAAGTAGACATGCGCGCTGGTAATGGAGCAAGAGTTGATGCTTTAGCCATGGGAACATTTCATTTGTCTCTGCCATCAGACTTGGTTTTAGAACTTAAGAATTGCTACTATGTATCTGCTACAAGCAGAAACATCATTTCTTTCTTGTTTGGATTTGGATGATTTTCATTTTTTGATTAAAGATAAATGTTGCTCTTTTGATCGTAATGGTATTTTCTATGGTAGCGCCCCATTAGAGAATGGGCTTTATGTTTTAAACCAATATGTGTCTGTCTATAACATAAACAACAAACGGTTCAAGTCAAATGACTCGAATCCCACTTTTCTCTGGCATTGTCGTTTGGGCCACATCAATGAGAAACGGATTCAGAAACTCCATAATGATGGGCTTCTGGGCTCATTTCATTATGAATCATGCGAGAAATGTGAATCTTGCTTATTGGGCAAAATGACTAAGGCTCCTTTCAACAAACAAAATGAAAGGACCAGTGACTTGTTGGGCCTTATACATAATGATGTATGCGGCCCAATGAGTATTAGTGCTAGAGAAAACTTTCAGTACTTCATCACATTTACTGATGACTTCAGTAGATATGGCTCTATCTATCTAATGAGACACAAGTAGGAATCTTTCGAAAATTTCAAAGAATTCCATAATGAAGTACAGAATAAGCTTGGCAAGAGTATTAAAGCTCTTCGATCAGATCGTCGAGGTAAATACTTAAGCCAAGAATTCAGTGATCATCTGAGAGATTGTGGAATTGTTTCACAACTCATTCCTCCTAGAACACCCCAATGGAATGGTGTGTCTAAGAGGAGGAATCAGACCCTATTGGATATGGTTCGATCAATGATGAGTCACACGGATCCTCCATTATCTTTCTGGGGATACGCTCTAGAAACATCTGCGTTTACGCTGAATAGGGTTCCATCAAAATTAGTTGCAAAGACACCACATGAGATGTGGACTGGAAATGTTCCATGTCTGTCTTTCCTGAAAATTTGGGGTTGTGAAGCTTATGTAAAGTGTATGTTCACTGACAAGCTCGGCCCCAAATCTGATAAGTGCTACTTCGTCGGTTATCCTAAGGA
Source organism: Euclidium syriacum (assembly GCA_900116095.1). Lineage (NCBI taxonomy): Eukaryota > Viridiplantae > Streptophyta > Magnoliopsida > Brassicales > Brassicaceae > Euclidium > Euclidium syriacum. The sequence continues at coordinate 3,345,597 of FPAK01000018.1, read as the reverse complement.
AACCAAGGCTTACTAATTTTACAACCAAACTGAGAACAAAGTGTTTGTTGCTCGGAATAGTGTCTTTCTTGAAAGAGAATTTCTTTCTAAGAAGAACAGAGAGAGTAAAGTACAACTCGAAGAAGTTCGAGAATCACAGGAAACTGTTCAAAACCTGTTCAGGAAGAGCAGCGGTTGGATCTATGAAGAGTCGTAGTATCTACACCTATGGTGCCTGAAGTTCGGAGATCCGAAATGATTCGTCACGAGCCCGAGAGATAAGGATTTCTCGTGACTAATTGTCATGATCTATTGATAGTTGATAGTGACGAGCCTGCGAATTTTAAAGACGCAATGATGGGCCCTAACTCCGACAAATGGCTAAAGGCCGCTGAATCCGAAATGGGCTCCATGTCACAAAACCAAGTATGGACTTTGGTAGATTTACCTGATGGTGTAAAAGCCATTAAGTGTAAATGGGTTTTCAAGAAGAAAATCGATGTGGATGGTAATATACAAATATACAAAGCTAGGTTGGTGGCTAAAGGTTTCAAGAAAATTCATGGTATTGACTATGAAGAAACCTATTCCCCAGTCGCTATGCTTAAGTTCATTCAGATTCTCCTAGCAACTGCCGCTCATTATGATTATGAGATTTGGCAAATGGATGTGAAAACAGCTTTCCTTAATGGAATTCTGGAAGAGGATGTGTACATGATACAACCTGAAGGTTTCATAGATCCTAAAGCTGCTAGGAAACTATGCAAGCTTCATCGATCTATTTATGGATTGAAGCAAGCATCTCGGAGTTGGAATCTTCGTTTTGATGAAGCGATCAAAGCGTTTGATTTCATCAGGAACAAAGAGGAACCATGAGTTTACAAGAAGACTAGTGGGAGCGCAGTTGCATTTCTCATCATGTATGTACATGACATACTTCTTCTCGGAAATAACGTTCCGTTGCTTCAGTCTGTGAAGACTTGGCTCGGAAGTTGTTTCTCGATGAAGGACATGGGAAAAGCTGCTTACATTCTTGGAATAAGAATCTATAGAGATAGATTGAATAAGCTAATTGGACTGTGTCAGGATACTTATATTGATAAGGTCTTACACAGGTTCAGTATGCATGATTCCAAGAAAGGCTTCATACCAATGTCTCATGGCATTACTCTTAGCAAGATGCAGTGTCCTTCGACACATGCTGAGCAAGAACACATGACTAGGATTCCCTATGCTTCTGCTATGGGATCCATCATGTATGTCATGCTCTGTACTCGTCCAGATGTTGCTTGTGCTTTAAGCATGACGAGTCAATACCAATCTAATCCCGGTGAGAGTCACTGGACTGCTGTTAAGAACATCCTCAAATATTTGAGAAATACTAAGGATAATTTCTTAGTGTATGGAGGAAGTCATGAACTTGTAGTGAGTGGTTACACGAATGCGAGTTTCCAGACGGACAAAGAAGATTTCCGATCTCAATCTGGATACGTCTTTTGTCAGAATGGCGGTGCAGTCAGCTGGAAGATTTCCAAGCAGACTCCACAACCGAGGATGAATACATCGCTGCTTTTGAAGCGGCGAAGGAGCCTGTTTGGATTAGGAAGTTCATCACTGAACTTGGTGTGGTTCCTAACATTTCTGAGCATGTGGCATTATATTGTGATAACAATGGTGCCATTGCTCAGGCGAAGGAACCCATATCACATCAGAAATCCAAACACATAGAGAGGAGATATCATCTTATTCGTGATATCATTGACAGAGGAGATGTGAAGATCAGCAGAGTTCCCACGGACGAGAATGTCGCTGATCCTTTGATTAAGCCTCTCCCACGACCTAAGCATGAGAGTCATATTGCTGCTATATGCATTAGATTTCTTAAGATGTGATCTTGATTCTAGTGGGAGTTGTTTTATTTATGTTATGATGTTCTTGTAGACATACATTTGGTTATGTTTTATTAATGAAATTTGTTTCAGTATTATTTAATTGTGTTATTAAATAATAAGTCCGAAAATAATTTATGACATTCTTATAGGTCATCAAGTGCGTGACTTGATCATGAAATTCTATAAGTGATAGATGACATAAATTATCTAGGTCCCTAGTCGAGGTTGTTAAGATGAGACATAAATAATCACGAGAGACTAGTATGTGAGGTGACTGATGACTAAGTTTCATGGAGTCATTAATTAGTCATTAATATGAGTATTAAAGTCAATCATATGGATATGTGTTAGAGAACACAGTATTGGACTTGACCCGTTATGAGAACTCTACAAGATTGTTATATGAGTGTCATAAGAGTTTCTCATTACAACTATAAAGTATAGTCCTTACACCTGAGTTCATCATGTTTTCTTGCATATGAATTGGTCTGTTTTGATTTTGTCAAACGTCAACCGTAACAGGTGACCATAAAGGCATTTATTAGGCATGTCATGAAGTGTGTAATAAACAGGGATGGAACAAGATGGGATTTGTCCTTCCTATATAACAGAAGTTAGATATCTCTCTTCTATTCTTTACTTTTCGCTGATGTGAAGAGAAAAGGAGGAGAGTTGCTCTTTTATAACCAACGAAACTTGGATCCCAAGTTTGACTGATTTTTTTAATACGCATAATCCTTTTTTGGCTCGGGTTTTACGTATCATCATTCCCCGAAAAAAATTTTGTTTTCCATGAAATGATCCAAATCATTTCCTACTACTCCCACATTCAATTTCATTTTTGTTAAATGAAATAAAATTTAGACCCAATTCGTTACGGTTTTCGTTTCATTAATCTCCTACGAATGTGTCATTTTCAAGGAAATATTTTCGGAAAAATCTCGATAATATTTTTTAAAAATAATTATAAATATTATAGTTATTTTCCCGCTTTTTTTCGTCCCGAATTATTTATTATTTATTTTTAATAAATAATTTCATCTTGGGATTGAATATTACAAGCGTCACATCTCGTCTCTATCCAAACCTTACTAACCCGTATAGACCTCACCCCAAAGCGAGATTCAATAGGTGAAAGATAATGGGGTTCTTAATTCTCTCCTCTACTAGCGAAAGGGAGGAAGGATAGAGGAACGACTCTAGAAACTATATCAGAGAACTGTTGAAACCCTGAGATCTATCTTCTAGTAGGTCCCATGGCCTAGAAGTTGGATCTGTCGTTTTGTGGAATTACGGTTTCATATCTACCGGACTCGCCAACAGCGGTGCTTCTTCGAGGAGAACCCTGCCTTCGAAACGTCTTGGGAATTGAAGCTAGATTCTCAAGAGAACCTCCCTGGACTCCATTGTGAAGTACCATAGCCTCGATCTAAGATCCTCTTCACTCTCTGAGAAAATAAAGGGAGATAGGGTTGGATCAAGCCCTCAGGAGCGTTTGAAGCATGAGATCAAGGAAGAGACACTATATCTTAGCTTTGAATAGGATATTTTGAGATTTGGGGAACTAGGGTTTTGGTTTCGTCGAAATCGTCATTTTGCGAGTATTTTTTTCCCAAGGTTCCAGACAGATGCATTCATTGTATTAATATTATTGATGAATTAGGGTGTGAAAGTTACGAGTAATCAAAAGATGTAACTCGAAAAACACAAATTTTCCACTTCAATACTATAATCAACCACATTTAGATCTCATCTTGCAACGATGGTTTCAATGCTTGATATATAGCCTCATTGGTTAATTCAATATGGATCTGTGTTCTCTTGATTTTGTGTATTTATTTATCTCAAATGCTGTTAAAACAGTTTTGTTGATGTTTCTTATTTTTGAACAGTTTTGTTGATGTTTCTTATTTTTGTATACGATGAAACCCGTATAAATATTGTTCATTTGTATTAATTTAACATTTAATAAATAAAAAACAAAGGAAGTTATATACGATTCAAAAATTTGGAGCAAAAGAAGTTGAATGTAAGATGGAAATGTTAAAATGAAAGTTCATCAAAAAGTAATTAAACTGAAAATTCGGCGGTCGACGATTGACTGACGAAGCGGAATCTAGAAAATTTTCGATGAATATTTATATCTATGTAGATTATAAAATATCTCTACTATAAATTTATAAGTATGTATGTAAACCCTGCAACAGATTAAGCCTGATTAGCCTGAGGATCTTGGAAATCCGGTTAGCTTTAAACCATTATTTTTCTAGGTCGTGCCAAAAGACAGGACCATAAACCTTTGATAACTTAAAATGGAACAATTGGTTTCACAAGTTATGAGACCAAATTAACAACACTAGGTCCAAATCAATGAGTCAGGTACATTGACTTGCATACTTGCCATTACAAAGAAGGCCATCATATATATACATGTCGATGGAGACGAGTGGGACCTGGTTTTTCGGGAAGATTCCAATGGTAGTGCTGAGAGAAAGTCAACGAAAACCAATGACAAAGAGATATATGTGAACTGTTCAAAAAGTAAGATAAAGGTGGAAGGAAGGGTACACAAAAAAAGTCTCAACTTCAGTACAGAAAGCTAGAATAAGAGGTTGTAGTGGAGATAATGCACATCAAGAAGACACAGTGATCTAATAGGTAACATAGACACACACAAAAGTGACTTACAATTCATAGAGGTGAATTACACAACCATATTCTAATCATCTACACGAAATGACAGAGACGTCAATGGAGAGGACAAATCCCATATTAACTAACAAATCCGCCTAGCCTTGAAGATAAACAAATACTCTCAACGATAATTGCATTAGCTCCACAGTTATAAATCGAATGGAACGTAGGGTTTATCTATTTATTCATTGTCAAGTAGCCCATGGCAAAGTCTCAAGGAAAGACTTTTACTGGGTTTCTTGTTCTCTTCCATTGAATTTAACTTTGAGCTTTCCTCTTCTTGAAAGGAATTGAATTAACCCAATTTTAAGGAAATGATTTCACTCTAAATTCTTAATTTCATTCGTTTCAAATTTCCAGACGATAACAAGAAGAGTTACATACAGAGTTCGAAAAGATAAAATCGAAACTCTCTCTCTCCGTGTCTAAAATTTTGAGACAGGACAATCAAATGAACACATTTCCTAGCATGTCTCTTACAAAAAGTTCATAAATTGGTAATTACACGAACTGCTGTTAGCAGCATATTCACATCAGTAAAGAGAGTATTTACAAGGTTTGTCTTGTTTGTGGTTTTATTTTTGAAGTATCACCTAAATGCGCAACAACTATACAGCCAGCGAGGGGAAACTGAAAGATGGGATTTTCTGCAAAAGAGTTTCCACCACTTGAGAAGCTGAAGGTCTTAGAGATGGTGGGCTACGTATACATAGCGCAGCCACACTCAGCACTGTCTCAACCTCATCGATTTCGACACTCTCCCTTAGTCCCTTGACAACCTCGGGTCCAAGAACTCCAAAGTCCAAACCCATACATATCCATCTTCTTGGAAGCGCTCCCTGTTCTTAAGTAGTGAGGGTCTGTGACGATCAGCACTTGTTTTGATCTAGGTCACATCATCGTAGGAGGCTGGACCATTGAAGAGAATCCCACTTTCGCTGACCCGAAATCACAGAGCTTACAGTTGAGGTTTTTGTCTAGGAGGATGTTGGAGGATTTGATGTCCCCATGTACGGTCTGAGGGCTACATTTCTCGTGAATGTGTCGAATGGCTTCCACTAGCTGAAACGCAATGGCAATGGCAATGTGATTCCTCCATGGCAACACTTGTTTGCTGCTGCTTTGTAGCTTCTCCTGTATATTCCCTTGAGGAAGATATTCCCACTTTCCTCTGAAACACATTCAATTTCTATATCATTATCTACCAACTCTTGACAAATTAAGACTTACAATCTGATTCTAAGAAACAGACAACAAGCCAACACATGGCTTAACTCCTGCTGTAGCCACCGGAACCTATCAGCCTAGAGAAATTGGAAGTGAGAGGTTCCACGTCATCCCAGCTGTAGCAGGTCACGCCCGAGACGGTTACAGATCCTCCTCCTTTGCTTGTGGGTTTGTCGGTGATCAAACCGAACGCAGTTCAACAAACAAGTCATCGGAAAAATAGTTATTTGGTGGCATTTGGTCAAACTCTGCTCTATCTTTGATCTATCTTTGAACACTAGATTAAGAGTGACAAAAGGTGATGTACAAAATCCGTATCAGTTTAAACCACACGCAAGACGGTAACCAAACTAATGTGGTAAGGATCGGGCAATCAGACCTACAAATGTCAACTAAAATTGTATAATTACAACACAAAACCATCATTTATCAACTGCCACACATAGTTTGCGGAGGTGACTTTTGTAAAAAGAGATGACAGGAGTTGACAAGTCTACTAATCGAGCTCTGCTCTGCTTTTACTTCTCTTCATCTTTGCCTTAAACCTCGACTTTGCCATCAGAGTCTCTAGTGTGTTTATGAAGTTCCCAACAGCCATCACTAGTAGAAGAATGCCACAAACCATCACCTGATGACAAAATTTTCAACAACTTATATTTTCTTGTTCTATAGGATTGTGGGTTCGTAGAGAGTGCGTGCCGTGGAAATAGAGCACTAGGAAATAATGGCAAAAAGAGTGAAAATAATACCTGCCATTCTGCAACAACTCCAGTCGATGCTGCCCTTAGCAACTGCACTCCGACGTATGCTTCAAACCCCTGCGTTTTCCCAAACATTAACAGATAAACCTCAACATCAAAAGCAGTGCCAAGTTTCTTTTACATCTTCAAAGAGAGCAAAACATGTTTTATCCTACAAACCATCGAAATCCTCGGAAGAGACTTCCAAATCTGTACTTGTGACAGGGAAAGAACCAGATTCTAGAGACTTTGTGTTGTGTACCTGTAAAATGAATAGTATAGGACATAACAGCCATAGTTGTCCATCAACTCCCGCTGTTTCTCCCCATACGACATCCATCCTCTTAGCCTGATAAAAATAATCACAACGCTAACTTTATAGCTTATCTTACAAAAGCGGATATCATTTTCCAACTGATTAAAAAAGTAAGGCACCTTTCCTAGTGCAATGCGAGTGTATAATCTTTGGCGTTGGTATCTATTTTGCAGAAGCATGGCAACACCTTGCATCATAGCCCATTGCAGGAAAAGATGGACTCCTCTCTGTAGAGACCTTATCATAATATTTACTGAATTTTAAGCTTTATCAAAGGAAAAAAAAGCATTACCTGTTTCTCGAAACAATTTGGTTGACCTTTGATTTCCCATGTGAGGCTGACAAGGGCCATAGCCATGGCAAAATAGTGATGGTAGATCCACCTGCAAAACCATGGAAGTATTTTAACAATCCAAACAAACCACCCAGGTAAAGTGATTCTCATTCAACATTTTGAAATGTCATCCAAAGAGGCTAAGCAATATTCGGTGTACCCTACCAACAACATTAAGTGTCTGCCCTAAGACATATAGGTCCTAAGATCAACATTTAAAACACACGATAGCAATATCAAAGAGAGACTTAAGAGACCATAACAGTCATAATCGAGTACCATGGACGGATATCGCTTCCATTGGCTCTCAATATGTTCTCTCGCATAACCAACCCAGCATAGAGGAATAACAGCCAAGCCTGGTAAAAAGTTAAGAGATACAATGTCCAAGCAACCCAACATCAGCAAAATTCAAACTCTGTTATATTATTACCTCGTAGAGCTGGACAGGAAATGCAGGCAAACATCCATCCCAAAAATAAGATCTCAGGATTAAAAGTGCTGCAGGGAAGAAAAGAAACAGAAGAGCAGTCTTATCCTGCTCCATGGGAAAAAACAAGCTAACGTTATTTGAAGCAAGTAGACTGAGATCAATCCGCACAAAAGAGAAATCGACATGCAAGCAAAAATACTAACTCTGAAGCTATTGTATTCTTCTTTAACTTTGAGCCGAATGTCTTTACGCAATGCTCGAACATTCACAGGCCCCAAAAACATTCTTATGAAGCGTCCTGCTTTTCACTCAATTGTCACACGCGACAATCATGAGAGATAAGGTCATAAAGATGAATGAGAACCATAATTGAATCCGAGAATAGAGAGAGCGACCTTGGGGTTTCGATGGGAGAAATGAAGAGGTATCTCCATCGGCGAGCATGCATCTGGCGCGATGCAAATCCTCCTCAAGCTACAACTCTCGAATTGGTAAGAAGAGGAACAATTTCAGTAATCGAGAAACCAAAACAAAACAAGAGGAGAAGGAGATTGCGAAGAATGCCTTCTCCACGAGCTTCCGGTCGACACGCTTGTTGGAGACGAGAGTGGATCGGAGGCGGCGAACGGAGGCGTCAACGGAGGAGGCTTTTTGCCGGAGAGAGAGCTCTTGCTGGGACGAAGACGAGATGAAGGATGCAGCAGAGTCATGGAGCTCCTTAGCCTCCTCTACGACCCGTTTAACTTGTTCCTCCACCTCCATGGATGTCGATGCGAATACGAGATCGGATTACGTCTCCCAGAGAATTCAACTGTAACTTCTCGACGAGAGGAAGAAATTTTTGGACGTTTTTTTTTTAACAGCAGCTTTTAGTGTTTGCAAAGAGTAAGATGCCCAAGGATTCACGAAAATAGCATCGATCAAATCACACGCTTGATATTTGATTTATGACCCACGATTAAAAACATTATTATTTTTCTTCTAGGATAAGAGGCTCATATTAGGACTATATTAAACAGCATCTTTTTTGACAAAAAAAAAAAAAAAAAAAAAAAGGACTAGTCACTTTTTTGTCCATCTCGTCATGACCTTACTCTGTTTTATCTCATGTTTATGGCCTGCTCCGTTATTGGAGGCGCTGATTTGTGAGATGTTTTTTCCCATCTGTTTTGGGTTTTACTTTTACCCTTTTCACTCTATCACCATCCAATTTGTATTCTAATAGTTTTATTATAGGCATCACTATCTCACCATCCCTTCCTTTCTACACCTTTTTGTCACAACACCATCCATGTTTAAACCGCATATTAATTGAAAAAAGAAAAATTAGAATAATGTCAAACGGATATAAAAAGTATAATTTGAACCTAAACCTAATGGTCGTTAAACATGGTTTAAGAAAAGAAAAGGAGCTCGACTTCCAAGAACACTAGTTGTTGTTGGTGTTAGAAGGTTGGCCAGTCCAATAAGATTTAACAGCAACGAGAATCTTCTCAGGATTATAGGGACCTTTCTCATGATCCACAATTTGAGTCTTCCACTTGATTCCCTTCATTATCTTCTCTACTTTGGTCAACATCTCCACGTTATCTCTCACCACAACCGTTCCTTCCGGTCTCAATATTCGATCCATCTCCAAGAGTATCAGCGTCAAATCACACCTTCAAAACAAAACATACACTCATTCATTAATTGCGTTTACCCTATTTTAAACACATTGTATTATTTACCTACCTGTTCCCGTATAAGGTAAACAATCCTTCAGCGTGAATCATATCATAAGTTCTTGGATAGGTAGAAAATCCTTCGCACCAATCTTGATAGGTACCGATCAATCCACGCTCGTAGATCACCCCCAAGGTCTGTTTCTCCGCATCGACGGGAACAACATTCATGACCCATGAGGGATATTTGAGCATGGATGCAGCAAATCCACCGAGGTAAGCGTTCATGTCTATAATATTCCTGAATCTTCCATGGGAAAGCTCTGGAATGATCTTCTTGTAATACGCTATCCTCTCTTTCCAAACCTCGTTGTCCTCTCTGAACTTGTTATCGTTCATGTCTTGTATGGTTCCTCTGATGATTCTTGGAGGAACCGCGAATGCTCGGTCTGGCCAGTCCTCCAACGCACCCCCTGCAGATTCATCTGGATTGCTTGTCTCTGGCAATGGCGTTATGCAAGACTCCAAGTCTTTGTACCATGCGAAATCCCCGTTATCTGAGCTGCATATCGGAGGTGATTTATTGCTTTGTTTGACCTTCTTACACTCAATGTGGTTGATAGGCTTTTGCCAAATGGCCAAATCACCTTTTTCAACCACTTTCTTCCAGCAAAGACTCTTGGCTACATCTTCTATTGAGTCTTGCTCTTTTTTCAAATCCTCCTCGGTTCTCTCCCACCCTCGCCAGTACTGTTTCCAGTTAATCGGTGGACCCGAGAGAATCCAATACCCGCCCGGTCTTAAAACCCGGTCGACCTCCATCAGGTACAAACCCTCTGCAATAAGATATCATATTGGTGTTCATATGAAGATAATCACAAAGACTTTTGAATTTTTTTTATTACCATATTTAAACCAAGGGATCAAACAACGAGAACAATGAGCAAGATCAAAAGCTCTAGCTGGATAAGGAAGTCTTCTCGATCCCATAATCCCGATGATCGCAGGAACTCCACGTTCTAACGCAAACTGGACTTGCGCTTCATGAGTGTCTCTTGGAGCAAAAGACACGGCCATAATGTCTCTCCTCAAGAGGTAAGCACCAAAACTCGCAACCTATTCCAATGGTAAAAAAACAGAGTTGTTTACAATTTGTTAATAAAGCTCTTGTGATTGAAGAGAAAAAAAAGGGGACTTACACCACATCCAGTGTCAATAGCTGTTCTGATTCCACCGTCAGTAAGAGGAATGAGCCTGGCAATGTCATCAATATAGGCATCGGCTCCACGGGGAAACATAGTGCCACCACCAGGGAATCTAAACCGGTCGCCTTCTACTTGAATCCAGTTTTGTACTGCTTTCTCGACACTGAGCTCCTTGTGAGGGATGTTGTCATACCAAGCATAGTCTCTGCTTTGAGGCCATTTGAATGGAATCTTGTAGTTTGGCGGAGGAGGGATCATACAATAGAGAAACTCGTCTTTCGAAGGGCAATGCCTTTCTCTATATTTCATCATGTTCCTATCGAATCTCCTTCCTCTTTGTCGGTCTTCGCAAGGAGTGTATTCACTCAAAGACAAGTCACATGGTTCCAAATACTTGATGCTTTGATTTGTCTCCTTGAGGTCAAGCTGATTATGGCTTTTGAAATCTAGTTCGGAAGATGAGGAGGAAGAAGAAGAAGGATTCGATTGAGTCTCGCATCCCATTTTGGAGTAAGAAGCTGGGACATTGTTGTTTTGCCATGCGCCTAAAACGTAGAACAAAATGCAGAGTCCGCTTACACCAAGAATCAAAGTTAGTTTCTTTCTTCTTGCTTCTGTTTGGTGATGATTACCAATGTTCTCTTTCGCCATTCTTGAATGCAAAAAATTGAAACTTTATCTGATGGAAAAATAAATAAAATAAGTGAAACCGCGCAAAGATTGAAGCAGAAATAGAATAAAGACCAAAAGACTAAACTGAAATCCCCTGTAAATTTTACAGATTATCAACAAATGTATGAGAAGAAAAGGGACATGGTGGATTATGTGAAGGAATGTCAAATCGTGCAATGTGATAAGGTTATTGAACAAGATAGAAAAGAAGATAACAAAAATAATGTAAAAAAAAGGAGAGATTTGTTTCTATTCTTTAGCAAAAAGTGAGGCAAGAACAGTTAATTAGGGAGAAAATAGGAGGAGGTTGACCAAGAGCAGCCTCACACCCTCCTTCAATCTCGTTTTACCATATTTATACATTGTTTTTGAATTAATCGAAACTTAAATATGCATGGTATACATATCTATTCTGAAACAAATTACGAAATTTCTCAACCCTTTCCCATGTCGTGATTGAAAGAATGATAAATGAGCAACTTTCTTTTTTACAGAGAAATAATTGTAATTTCTGTAAGAATAAATATGAACAAGAAAAGATAAAAACCGACTGAGAAGACTCGTCATATATCCTCCAACACAAAATCCGATAGATAGATAGTCCTTTGAGTTATCAGTTTGTCCTCTCTGTCGAATTTCTTCATTTCCTATCACTAGAAGTAATTTTAGGATATTCTAAGTTGTTTACTTTCATAAAACAATCCCTCAAGCCAAAACAACACATAAACTATGTTTGAAGAATATTAGAAAAACAAACGCACTATAGCATATAACACAAAACATTTCATCAACAGGCAAATCAAGAAAAGATAAGTTGTTATCCAAAACTTCTCCAAGAAGAGAGTAAATAAAAACCCGAAATAAAGGATAATGAGTTTGCATCAACAATGGTCCAAAGGAAAACAAAACTACAATTCATATGAGATGTGACCAAAAGCTACGACAATATCACTGTTCCACCATATAAATCTAATATAGATAGAATTTCAAATAGCTTCATTCCTCAACGGCGATCTTGCCCTTCTCGCTCACATAGATACCATCAAGAAACTTCCTAATATCCTTGTTCTTCACATGGCATTTCTGCTCAGTCACACAAAAAAGATATCACCATCACATTAACAAAGGCAAATACAAACTGTCTATGGAAAATATTACAACGCAATAGCATACACATTTCTTTGTTTCGCTAATACAAGCACATCAGATAAACATTTAAGGCTTAAAAGAGTACCTGATTGATCAGAGCGCATGACCGTGAGACTAGCTCGATATCATTTCCCTCGAGAACAATCTCATCCTTAACCTTCTCAGATCGAACAATGGTAACACCATCTAACATATCTACTTTCCTGACCTGTTCAAATCATTTCATCACATCATTATGTGCATTCCCTAAACTCACACCTCCACTCGAAATACGAAATAAAAAAATCAACCCAGAAAATTAACCAACCTTCTTCTCGCCAAGGAAATTACGGATCTCGATGGCTTTGTTGTTACTGGAGATTGAAGCATTGATCGGAAAGTGAGCATACACAAACCTCATCTTGTATAGGAATCCTTGAGTGACACCAGCTATGAGATTGCTAACGTGGCTTAGCGCAGTTCGGATCGAAGCACTTGCCTTGCGCGAGCCGAACCATGAATCGATCTTGAGTTGTCTCTTTCCAGTGACCTCATCCTTGATCAACTGGAAATCAAGGTTCAGATGCTTGAAGTCGCGAGTGAGTTTCCCGCGCGGTCCTTCAACCTCGATCACCTTGGCGGTAACCTTGATGGCTACGCCGTCGGGGATGTCCATCGTCTCGGATGACAAAATGGTCTTCATCTTCCTCTCTCGGCGTAAATTTCGACTTCAAGCGACGGCTAAGGTTTTGGGTATGGATTAGGGTACAAAAACCCTAACTTCGCATATAAATAGGTCGCATACTCTGTAGGGTTTTTTTTTTCGTTAATGATATAAAATGGCCGTAAGATCAAGTAAAGCCCATTACATGAACTTAAAGTCCATGAGATCGTCTAAGGCCCGGCATCGACAAGAATTCAGTATATTTTTTAATTGCTTATTAGTTCAATTAAGAATTTGGAATGACTTTATATTTGTTCAAATCTCATTGATGATTCACTAAAATGTTTTAAAATTTAGTGTAATTAATTATTTGTAAAGTTTTATTTTAAAATTCACTCTTATTGGATTAGTCTCAAATGTGTTTTTTTTTTTTTTCTTAATAATATTATTGGATTAAGGTAAAGAGATTACATGATCATAATGTAATACATTAGTAATAGAAATTATTATATAATGATGATAGGAAAAGCTTGAATTCGATTCTTTCTCTAGCTAAAATATCAGCAGCTGAATTGGCATTTCGATGTGTCCATATGAATTTGCAACCTTCAAATTTGTTTTGTCAGAACTTGATCTCTCGAATCCAGTTAAAAAGTTGGAAGTTAAGTGTAGATCCATTCAACATTTTCATAACTGTATGATTGTCACCCTCAAGAATTACCTTCTTGTAGTTCTTGTACCAACAAAATTGTAAGGCCATCACTAAGACTTGGAGTTTGCTTTCTATTGTTGTTTGGGTTATTTTACCTTGTGCTTGAGCTGCTCCTAAATAATACCCGTCTGCATCTCTTAGAATCCATCCTGCTTTTGTTGGGATCATATTTGAAATGAATGAACCATCATAGTTACATTTAATCCATTCTCTTTCTGGTTTCTTCCATTGGTCTCTTTGTAGTCGACAACTTACTTGGGTTTCTTGATTAGACGAATATCTCTTTTCTGTTTCTTCAACACATTTGTACTCATTAACATCATCATGAGCCATTCTGAGTGCTTTATACCAAGGGATGTTCTGTTTTTGGAAGACTAATAGATTTCTACACTTCCAGATTCTCCATAAAATTCATAGTGGCAACTGTCTCATGTGGGTTGACGAATCTAAAGCATAACTTAGACAGATATCTACTCTTGTATTCAACGTTGCATTAGGGTCTTGAAATATGGAGTTGTTAATACCTGAACCTTGCCATAAAGATCATGAAAATGAACAATAAAAAAAGAGATGATTTGATGTTTCTTCTTCTTGGCAGCATCTTCGGCATATACTTTCTGATTTCATATGTCTTCTTCTCATGGTTTCGCCAGTAGCAATCGAATTAGAGAGTATCCTCCAGAGGAAATGTTGGATTTTTGGTGCAGTTTTGATCTTCCAAACTTTGTTTTTCAAACCTATATCGCCATCAGGTGGTATTGGGCGTTCTGTTGCATAGGAATGACTTGCAAACCAATAGCCGGATCTTACTGTGTAGATCTCATCAGTATTAAAATGCCATCCTAAAATATCATGAACATCTCCTTTTCCCAACTTTAAGGCTAATACTTTTGGAATATCTTCATCAGCCAGATTATCCCTTACCAAGTCTATATTCCTCGTAGAGGTTTCTTGATTTATACAGTCAGCAACCTTTGTATTTTCTTGCGGATATCCTCTAGGGATAGGTGCTCTTGGTGGATCTTCTGGAAGCCAAGGATCTGACCAAGCACTCACTGTTTTACCATTTCCTATGGTAAATCTCATTCCTTTTTTGAGAAGGTTCCTTCCATGTAATAGTGATCGCCATCCAAAAGATGATTTGTTACATGCTTTTGCATTGAGGATGTTATCTTCTCAGAAGTACCTGGCTTTTAAAACTTGAGCTGTTAGTGTTTTTGTTTGGAATTTGATTGATTGCAATTGATTTTTGGGTAATGAAATGGTTACGATAGCGTGGTTTATGAAAGTTGAATCGACGCCTTTTAAAAGGTGAGGATATGTTATGTAAACCGCCATCGAAACTGGTGTAGACCACTTCGGAGATTATCGGCACGGAGAATATGGGGAACGATTCCACTCCGGCATGAATTGAGGCCACGATCGCATTTTTGGATTGTGACAGTAACTGTTTTTTTTTCGCTGTTTTTTTCGCCATCTCTTTCGACTCTTGTTGATAATTTGTTCCTCAAATGTGTTTTAAAATCAAATTTTGTTGGAGAACACAGATTTTGTTATATTATACCGTTAAAAATAGTTTTAAATAATTTGAAAAACAAGTTTTAATAAAAATAAACCGGATTCAAATCACACTTTACACGTGGATATTTGTAAATCTATTTTGAAATATTTTGTATCATTTTCTTTTACCAAAAAAAAATATTAAAAAAAAAACGTTAAACAAACAAAATATTATTTCTTTTCATAAACAAAAGTCATATCTTTTCTTTTTTTAACTTAAAAAGTTTCAAAAAAATTAAACCCTACAATTGAGAGAATTTTAAGTTTCAAAATCTCATCATCCTACTCCAAAGCAATCGTCGCCGATTAGATCTCACAAGCGATGAATATTACGAGTGAAGTATGGCATTTTTGTCTTAAACACGCATGTAGAAACCCAGTATAAATTTTTTATTTTTTTTTATTTTAGGTCGGCCAAACGCGTGGAATGGTCAGACAATCATGAAGCAGAGAACTAGGCGGCTGGATATCTTTGCGCATGTACCGCTAGACCACGCGGTACGACACAGACACGTCCCATGGAGAATCAGACGGGCGGACGCGTGATGGGTCGCGTGTCATTGTGCATGCGGCCGGCCGGCCGCGTGCCCCGATTTCTGCAGGCCGGCCAGGGCTATAAAAAGGGAGCATTTCCTTCCAAAATTTTCATTCCAACACCCAGAGACACTTAAAATCACATGGGAAAAAGGAAGAAGAGAAAATCGGTCCGGGCAAAGATTTTCAAGCGGTTCGGGAATAAACTTTCGGGATCGATTGATTGGGATCAAAGCAAGACGGCTCAAGAAAGGAGAGGGTTTGGTCAAGAAATCGAGGAAAGGGTCAAGCCACGACAAATAATAACTTTGAGTTGAGATTAGTTGTTTGGTAATTAAATCTACTTGCAGTTTCTTGATATCTAAGTCTTGGTGCCAAGTTAATGCCGGATCAGACATGATATCGGTTTGATTAGTTTGAGCCAAAGGTTAGCTTAGTATCAAAGGAATGTTTGTGTTGCATTCTTGTATATCATGTAGTTGATTACTTGCTTGTTTATATGAGGGTATTGGAAATCATTGTGCTGAAGCTGGATTTCTAATACATAAATTAGTAGTATAAATGGTTCGAGTCTTCCTCATGTAAGTTACACTGGGGTGATTCTGGTATAAAATACCTAGACGAAATCATGTTTATCACCATGACCGGGTTCTACCTGACAGGGTAGTTAAGATCCAAGTGGATCTCACTAATGCGTAGTAAGCTTATAGGGTCTATTGCTAGTCTATATGCAATGAACCTATAGGGACCTTTAGGTTGAGGCAAGTGGTATGCACATTAGTTAGTGATGTTTTGCTCGTGGAGTCTTTGTGACTGCTACGAGTAGGTGTTAACGGGAAGAAAATCGGATTCCCCAGGGCCCTAGGATATATATGAATTATATATCATTATGAACGGTTGGACTAAAATATTTGTGACTTTAATAAGCAAAATGATTTAATTGGGATGTTGCTTTGGTTGTATGCTTGATGAGCTTCCGCTTTGTTTGTTGTTTGGAGAATGGGTTGGGTTAGCAGAAGTTGTGCCCGTTAGATAGGGGATCCGAACTCACTGAGAAAAATTAGTTTGCTCATCCCTCTCTATTTGTTGCAAGCAACCAATAAGATAAGTCGGTAGAGGAAATGAAGCATTATGACAGACCAAAGTAGTTTACACGTCTTTTGCTTAAGATTATTTCAGTTTTAACTATGTAAGACTCTTTTGGGTCCTAGGGCTTTCTTTTGTATATATTATGTTGTGTTTGTGAACCCAATAATATATATTAATAAATCAAAGTTTATGTAAACAGTGTTAATGATAGACCCCTTGTTTGTCCGGCTAAACCAACTCTTGAACAAGGTACGGGTTACAAAAACTTAGACCCCGATTTAGAGGAATGTAGTCATGGATAGCTTAATTAAGTTATAAGATATGTTCTAAGTCTGGGGGAGTGAAAGTAAAATGAGAACAAGGAAAACACATTTATTGATCGATATATTGCCTCTGTATCGGGTAAATATCGATTGATAAGTCGAAAACGACAAAGGAAAGTTTTCATCGATATCGATCAGCTATCGATCGATATAGTTAAGAAGAAAAAAAAAGAAATAAGTAAATTAGGTTCGACGAACCTAGTGGCCCCACACCGACTTAACCCTTTAGCTTTTCTTCTTCCCCATAAATTTACCATTTCTTCTTTCCCAACACATTTCTCCTAAACTATTCATCTTCTGTCCAATCTCTCTCTAGATTTCCAAAAAAAAAAAAAAAATTGTGTTTGAAAGAGGATTTTGAAACTAGAATCAAGTTTAGCATCTAAATTCTATCTCTATCAAGGTAAGGTTTTCAAAATTCTCTCATGATTTCCACTCAAACCTTTAACCATATTGTTTGTGGGTATTTTTATTAGGGAATTTAGTGAAATCTAGCCATTCTAAATAGAGAGATTGAGTTTTTCATGCAAATATTAGTTTAACAGATGCTCTAGGATGGGTAGTTGACGCGGATTTTGGGTTTTAAGGAGAAAAATCTCGAAACGTTTTGAAACCGCATCGATCGATTTGGCTGAACCCGGAAACCTTCCGATATCGACTCCATATCGATCGATATTGATATCTATATCGACCATGTATCGGTCGATATAACTGGAAATCGTGTTTGGTTTAATTTCCTTTATGGAATTTTTGTAGGCACACTTCAAAATGGGAAAGACAAAGAAAGCCACCCAAGCTGCTGAACCAAGCAACAAAGGGAAGCCAAGAAAGAGCATCTCATCGAAGAAATCCAAAGACCACGACAAATCAAAGAAGCAACCGGACCAAATTGGGACGCAAAAGAGCTAGTCAACTTGAAAGTGCTTAGGGAGATTTCGATAGAATCCACCAGATTTGCCAAAAAAAAAACCCTTCAAGAAATGGGGATTCTCGATGATGTTAGTGATTTTCTCTCGAAGGTAGGATGTCTCTCATTCCTCTACATGGCGCATTATGCATACCCGGAGATCATGAGACATTTCTTAGCCACTCTCTCCATCGAGTATGACGAGCCCACTCCTATGGAAGAAGATTGTGAAGACGAGGAGCCGGAGATGTGGGATAGTCAAGGAACAATCCGATTCAAGCTTGAATTCACGATCGAAGAAGTTTGTCAAGTACTCGGATTTGACAATCACGAGTTCCGCTCCTTCGGATTTGATTCTAGCCCCTCAAGCCTTTGGGTGTTGATTGGAGATAAGGAATACTCGACACAAGGAGCTCGAGTAAGTGCTACCAAAGAACCCAGTCATTCGTTACGTTGCTCGCCTTCTTGGACACAACTTCTATGCGAGAAACGACTTGGACACGGTTCAAAAGAATGAGTTCCCTTTGCTCGACAAAGGCCTTGGAGACTTGAGTGTTTACAAGCTACCCAAGAATGTGAACATGGGATGTCTCTTGATCCAATCATTCCTAAACACCATGGAGAAGGCCAAATGAGGACAAAGTAAGCTTGGGATTTTCATTGGAGGAATGATCACGGCTCTATTGACAAGGTTGCAAGTCAATCTCCACGGGGAGTATCAGAATCCGAAAATCCCAACAATGGATTTCCCCTATTTGAAGACAACGGACTACTTCACGGGGAAAAGAGAAGAAGGAGGCGCATGGAGGTGCATTTACGAGTGGAAAGCAAACAAAGGGGAGAAGAAGCATTGCTTATTGCCGAACCGGTTTGTATCTCCAAACTCAAGGAAGAACATTCGTTTTGAGGTACCATCAAACCTCCTTATCGAAGTAAATGGGAAAGATGGAGATGGAGGAGATAGAGTTGGTAGCAACCCATTGTTCCAAGAAGAAGAAGAAGAAAAGGAGATGTTCAAGATCTTGGATTACAAACAAGAAGACTATGATAGGGGACATCTTGCTTTGTGGCCCAACCACGAAGCTAATTTGGGAGTGGAAGAATCCGAGTCTTCCGATGAAGATTGATCACTAAGGTATTAACTCAATTTGTACATATTGCATTCATTCTATTGCATATTTAATTTTATTTTTGCATTATTAGGAATCATTTTGCATAAGAAAAACTTTTAAAAAAAAATCGAAAAAAATAAAAATTAGGAGCATTCTCGTCATCAGAAGCTTTATATCGAGCCTCTATCGATCGATACAAAGTTTGTATCGGTCGCTATTGGTCGATATAAACGTCCTGTTAGATTTTTATTTTATTTTATGAATTTTGTTTCTTTTAATTTTCACCATTTTTAACAATTGGTTTAGGATAGATTAGGACATATAGGAGTGCATAAGGATCAGTGATGAGCAAAACCTCTTCGACATGAAATTTCAAAAATTTGGGGAATAAACTTAGATTAATTTAATGAATTGCTTAAGATCTTGAGTTGAATTGAACAAACTTCGATTTACATCTGTGCTAGTCCTATGAAAATGCTACAGTTGAATGCTTACTGTGATTTGAATCAAACCATAAACTTTCTTGAAATGTGTTAATTGGTGATAAAGTTTGCTCATGGATTTTACTCGAGTTTTAACTACCATTTTTCACCACTCTCTTTCAAAAACTCGATTTTGTCTCTACCTATAACCCAAACCTTGATTTCAAGCCAAACATTACTCTTTTGAGAGATAGAAAAGCCTTTTTCTTTGGTGAATCCTTAGCAAAAAGTGTTGGGTTTAGGATGACAAAGGAGGAAACTCTGTAGAAGCAAGCTCACTTAAAGCTTTGCAATAGAGTAGGCTAGGATATGAAGATGAAGGGGTGGGAACTAAGCTAAATGGAAAGAAGAAACTCGTAAAACAAAGAGAGAGAAAGAAGAAGGGGAGAAAATAGCAAAAAATGAAACCGTAAAAGGGTCAATGAGACGGTATTTACGGGAAAAATGTGTATAATAATAATAAAAAAAGGAGTTTCGAAAAGAAAAAGGAAAAAAAAATAGGAATGGTATGAAAAGGATTTTGGGGTGATAGCACATTGAGATAGAATGTGGTAGGATTAATGGAGTTTCATACTTTGTATGTGCCAATTATCTTTTACCATTAACATTTTGCCAAAGGAATCACCAAATTTTCAAGAAAAACCGTTAAAATCAAAACCAAAAAAAAAAAATATATATGTGATGTATCATAGATTTTACCGGTTTTCTACCATGATATAGTAGGATTTATGGAGTCTCTGTAGCATGTTTTGAGCATTTATGCAGGATTTACTAACAAAAGACACTTTGGAGCAAAAAGAGCGAGAAAGAAGGTTTGATGGAGGTTTCCACGTGAATTGAGAAGACTTAGAAGATTTGGAGCCAAAATGAAGAAATGTTGCTGCGAGCCCCGAGTCGACCGACTGAAAGAGATGCAGTCGACCGACTGTGACGCCGACTTAATTTAGAAGATTTTCTTATCGGGCCTTTCGCGGAAACCTAGACCCTAAGATCATTCACGACCTATATAAACACCTCTTAAGCACTAGAAGAGGCACCAAGAGACACCCCAGAAGAACTCAGAGCAATACAAGTTTATCTTTGCTTTTTGTTTCCATTGATTTAGTTTTTAGATATTGTTTTTATTATTGCTCTAGACTCTGAAGAAGGTTAGAGAAGTGTTCTTTCTCATTTGAGCTTCGTGAACCTTTGATATTCTGTTGTCTAATTCGTTTTATATGCACTTCATTCATAAAAAGATGATTTGTTTTAACAAAACCATGTATGAGTAGTTTATTCATTAGATCTAGGGTTTTCAAAGGGTTTACAAGGGATCATTCTAAACGGTTTTGATTTGTGGAATAAGCCACGTGATTCTTCACTACAAACAGTGTTTCATATTTAGAGGTGACGTAATTAACCACTTTTAGATTATCAAGGTCGATATTTTTGCCGGAGACGGAGATAGAGACGCCGAAAGAGTCTGTAGTGAGCAAGGTGCGTTCTAAGTCAAAACGAGAGTTTGCTTAGACACCTTGTGAACAGATCTAACTGTTCGCATTAAAGCTTATTTGAGATTTAGGGATTTAAATAAAGGCTATTTTCGAGTACACCAATAGGATTTAGTATTTTAAAGTGTTTAGAGTTCAAGAAGTCACCAATAACCGTGATCCTGAGTTTTCCCAACTGATTTTCCTTAGATCTAATGTCTCTTTTAAATTTTGCAACACATCACAAATCATTAGCATATTAGAATTGTCATAGTTCGGTTACATTTGCATCTGAATCCAAACTAGCCATAGCTCTCTGTGGGATCGATAACCTAAATTCTACAACTGTACACTGTGCATTTGCAGTTAATTTTGGGTGAATAACTTCACGCATCAATATGTAATAAGAAGAACACTTTTTCGCCAAGCCAAATGTGCAATCTTTGTTACCATTTAACAAATTGCAAACATTGGGTAAGGTTTGAGGCTTTGAAGGCAAGTAAGTAACTAAAGCAATTCAAAGTGGCGATAGTCAAGGAGTGAACTTGAAGTTTGAAACGAGGTGTTGTCTTAGCAAGTCACTAAAAACTTGGTCCATGTTTTATTTATCCCAAAAACCAGCTAAAGGCTTTGAGGTTCTGAGTTCCCGAATTTAGGATAAGTCTCTCAATATTGGATGATTTGCTTAGGGACAAGCAAACGTTCAAGTCCGGGGGAATTGATAGACTTGCATTTTAGCATCGTAGACCCTTTTTTTTTATCACTCATTTAGCACTACTTAGCACTCAATAAGGAATTTTTATGCTTCATTCTAGCATGTTTAACATCATTTAGTTTCTAGGATCACATATTGCATATCAATCCGGGTTTGGTGCCTTTTTGGTGATTTCAGCTGTATGATAGGATGGAGGAAGCAAAGGAGAACCCTTGGACGGGATTTGAGCTCAAAGGAAGAAGGAAAAAGCAAGTGAATTGAAGAACGATCAAGGATATCGAAGCTATATCGATCGATATTGGGGGGAGGACGCGATGAAACAATTAGACTAACTCTGCTCCATATCGACGGGTTGTATCGATCAATATGGAAAGACCAGAACACAAAAATTACCACTTTACCCGTGGCTGACTTGTTAGGCATATAAAAGGACCCCTTGGGGTCATGTGCACACACACTTTTATTTACAGTCTTGTTTATGTGTTATGTTTGTTTAGTCCATTTTTTATGTTAAGATATTTTATTTCTTTATATTTTATTTGCTTTTAGTTAAAAGTCTTTTATTAACCTTCATCATGGTTTACACACAAACCATGTGTGAGTACTCTACTTTATGACCCAAGGTCTATAAAAAAAAGAGAATAACTAAACCAAACTAGATTAGGAAATCGTGGATGATAAGGTTGAGACCTATTATACGGATTGGATCGTGCTATTAATGGTTTGGATTAGCTACCCTAACCTTGGAATCTAGGAATTTTAGTGCTAAGGCACTAAATGATGGCTAAGGAAAAGAAGGTATTGACCTAAGGTTAGGAATACCACATTTTGTTTAACCTACCTAATAAGCAACTGGTATAACTCTTGAAGTTGACCTAAGGATAGGAACTTCAATGAATGGTGTGAGAGACTAAAACTTAATGCTTAACCCCCTCTAGCTAGTGTAGTAGACTATTTAGTAAATCAAGGGAAGTTTTTGAATGTGAATAGCTCAAAGATTTATGTCTTGAACCTCTGTATAATCTTTTCAAAAGGCTTAAAATGTTGGGAGAGTGGGGATGGAGGACTAGTTAGCTCCTGGAAACCAACGGGTCAACTAGTGTCTAGAATCAAGCTATCATGTAAAGTCTACATAAAGAAAACCAATACCTAAACACCTAGGTTAGAACCTCACTATCATCCATAGGACCCTATTGGTTTAGTTAAGCTTCCTCCTTTCTAATGTTAAACATTGGGGCATAGACCTTAACCTTTGCATTTCAAAAGTCTTTAAATCTCTTCTCGATAAACTGTATTTACCTAAATTCTAGTAAAACTTCCCTAGTGCAAGCTAGAACCAAACCAACCAAACATACCCCTTTTTACAAGTACGCCCGATTTGCAACTCGTGCTTTCATCCTTTCGATAAAACTTATGTGCTCCTTTGGGTTCGATCCCTTAATTTCTACAATGAGTATAACTTATACTTGGGTTAAGATTGAGGTGTTCATAAATTTTAAAACTTGAAAACACCGACACATCACTTGCATTTTGACATGCTAGATTGCTCACTTGTTGCAGTTGCTGC
Source organism: Euclidium syriacum (assembly GCA_900116095.1). Taxonomy (NCBI): domain Eukaryota; kingdom Viridiplantae; phylum Streptophyta; class Magnoliopsida; order Brassicales; family Brassicaceae; genus Euclidium; species Euclidium syriacum. The sequence goes on along the minus strand of FPAK01000018.1, from coordinate 3,322,179 downwards.
AATACTTTTATGATTGTTTGAAGCTTCGTCCGCCACAATTTCCTTCAAGATTCTCAAATCCTCCGATGGCGTGTATTGATGAATGAAGTGTAGGGGTGGTAATGGTGATAGTCGTGGTAGGTCTAGTTGTGAGTTGTGCCCTTCTGGTGGTCTGAAAGGAATAAATCTTCCTTGATGAAGTGGTTCTGGGTGAGGTCGTGGGTGAGGTCGTGCTTCTCATTTTTGATTGTTGATCCTCCATTCCAAATTTGGCATTGGAACTTGATTTGTGCATTTATTTATTGCTCTTCTTCCATATCATGCTCCAGCATAAGGTGTACTTGTAGAACTTACTGTAAAGTTTCTTGCAAGTGGTCTTGTAGATGTCATAGAGTGAGTCTCTTTGAGTGGCATTGTCTTTTGTTGGATGAGTGGGTTTGCACTGACTATTCTTTGAAATTCATCAACTGCTTATTTCACATCCTTTAACCCTTTAGTATACTTTGAGTATAGCTCCTTGGTTAAGACATCTAGAGTCTTGTGTTTTGCTATTCCTTGTCTATCTGGAGGTTTCTCAGTAGATGCTCTTGGGCCTTTGATCATACACATCGCCTTCCTTCTAATGACTCAGTTTTTCATGATGTTGTCGTTAGCTTTATTGATTGCACATGGAGTCTTCCAAAAATTTGAAACCATTGGGATGAATGGATCTTTCCTTGGCTTTAGATTCCTTGGCTTGGTGTTGAAAAAAATTAGTTGCATTGGGATCATATGAACCCATGAGTAATCTCGCAAAACACCTTGTACGAGTCGGTCGACTGCTCTGTAAAATCGGTCGTCTGCGATTGGGTCGGTCGTCTCTTCAGACAGGACGGTCGGCTGCATCCTACTTGGGTGTTTTTTTTCGAACTTGAAAGAAACATCAAACCCTTGATTACTTCTAAATCTTGGGCGTTTGATTACCTTGACTATCCTAATGTAATTGGGTTTTGAATATCCATCTCCTTGAAGAACTCTTTTTGAGTGGGATTTGTGCTTGTAACATGTCCTTCCATGAATTTTTCTTTGAAAGGTTTGTTGAGTTGAGTCTTTGCTTGGCATCCTTCCTATTTCGTCATTCTCTTCTCCTGGGTGATCATACATGGTCATCAATTGGTTATATCCTTCTTGTTGAATTTCCATGAACATGCGCGCCATTTTCTTAGCTTCATCATGTAAGGATCCTAGACTTGGTTTTCCTTGGATTTTATTCCTTAGGCGTAGTTTGTTTTCTTCTTCTTTTATTCGACCTTCAAGCACTTGGAGTCTCTCCTTGAGCTCATGTATCTCTTTTTTCGTTCCTTATTAGTTCTTCTTGAAATTTACTCATTAGGAAGTTTCCTCGGTGGTTTGCACTTCCACTCCTTGCGTAATTGTTTATGAGTTTCATCCCTTGCTTTTAAGTTAAAATCTCGAAATTTCCATTGTTCATTTTGTCAAGCACGACTTGGTTCTCTCATTGCAACCCTTGATAGAAGATTTAAATAACTTCCTCTGTGGTGAAGCCATGATTTGGAAAATTTTCTAAGTGATCTTCATATCTTCTCCATGCTTCATTGAAAGTTTCATTTTCCGACTACTTGAGTTTTGAGATTTCCTCATGCAGTTATGTTATGAATCTTTTGATGAATTTTTCCTTGACATTGGACCATATCCCTTTAACTGAACCATATCAAGGCTTTTTTGGCTAGTGAGTACTTGAAAAGTTTGAGACATAGTTGATTGTACTTGGTATCGTTGCTGGGTACACGTTTCAGCGTGTCTTCAAGTACTTTGAGGTGCCTCAATGAACAGCTCCTTGATTTTTCATATGGTTTCTTGTTGAACAAATCTTGTATCGCGCCAGTTTTCACGTTGAGTCATTCTCCTTTCTGTGAAATTCTTATGAATTTCGGGTCATGCCTTTCTTCTTCATGAAAATCTCTTTCAGAACTTCCATCATCAGTACTGAAATCACGAATTGGGTTGGATCTACCCCATCGTCCCTCGTTCTTTTCTTTAAGGCTCGTCAAGTTGTTCTTTGCTCTCCAAGTCGGCCGACTATGGAAGGGTTGGTCGACTCGGGAGTGGTTCATGTTCGTGCAGCTTGAGCCGGTCAATACTAGATTGATCATCCTTCCTTCAATGCTTTTTGAAGAAAATCTTCTGGCTGGTTTCGGTTGTGGTAGCAGCGTCCTCCTCTTTCTCCTTTTCTTCTTCCTTCATAAGGCCTTGTTTTGATTGTTTTTTGATGTTGGTGAGCTCATATCTCTCTTTGGTGTATTGTTCAGTTGGTCCACTATCGGCTCCCTGGAGTCTTCAACAACCTTATTTTTATCCTCCTTGATGTGGGCTTCAGCCACGGTCACATCACCTTCGCCTTTATTTGATTCTCCTTTTTGAGTTTGACTGCGAGTTGTTCGTCCCAGATGTCTTGTCGGTCGACTCGTGTTCTCATCTTCCTTTGATTCTCCTACCTGAGTAGGGTTGGGAATTGGTCGACTCAGATGTTGAGTCGGTCGACTTGTGTTCTCGTCTTCTTCTGTAATTCGATCATTCATCTCCTTATCTTGGTTCACATTTGATTGTAACATATTCAAAATAGACAGAGAGCTCTCACACGTGATCAATAGGATAAAAGTAAACAAAAACATTTCTTATGCAAATTTTCCTAATCTAAAGAAATCCAAACTAACACCAAAATGTGATGTGTGAAGTTATTCACCTGAAATTGACTGCAAGTGCATAGTGTACATATGTAGTATTTAGGTTATCGATCCCACAAAGAGCTAAAGTTGACTTGGACTAATGCTATAATGATGATATGAGTGTTTATCTAGTAGCTAAACGATTGAGGTGATAAGTTGTATGCAAGACTTTTAACACATTAGATCTAGGGGAATTCGCTGGATAACAATGGATCACGGTTCATTTGGTAACTTCTAGAACTCTAAACACTTGATAGTACGATGCCCTAAGGGTGTATTATGATATAACTCCTTTGTTTAAGAACCTAAATCGCAAAAGTTATTTTGGATTGTCACTGAAGATAAAAAAGCTTTAAATTGCACAAGTTAGATTTGTTCACAAGGTGTGCGAACAAGCGATGGCTATAACACAAAATGCACCGTGCTCACTACAGACTTTGTGGGTCTCTCCCAATTTATCTCTGATAGAGAAGTTTACCTAGATACCTAGACGTGGTTAATTACACCACTTCTAAGTGTGAAATACATTATGTAGCAAAGAATTTTGTGGCTTACTCCATAAATAAAAATCGTCTTATTGATCCATTGAAAAATCCTTTGAAAACCCTAGATTTAATTATGAAACTACTCAGACATGATTATGGCAAACCAAATCATTATTGGATTAATGAGTTGCATGTAAGATGAAGATAGACAATAGAAGACTAGAGGGTCGTGGATCTCAATATGAGTAAAGAACAGCCTCTCAATCTCTTTCAAAGTCTTAAAGAACAAGCTTAGAAAGTAAAACCCTAGAGATCTACTAACAAGCAAAAACAAATTGGAAACAAGTAAAATCTTTGAATGATTGTGAAATGATGTGTGTGTCATGTGGAACTTGGCTTCCTCTACAAATGGAGAGCTTCATTTTTAGCTTTTCAAGTCGGCCCTAGGGTACTTATGCGTGAATTATTTAACATAAACTAACTGCAAGTGCACAATGTACAACTGTAGTATGAAAGGTTATTGATCCCACACATATTAGGTCGAGTTTCAATTCTAAAATGGAGAGCTTAAAGTAATCTAGGTAACTAAATAGTATCTTGTCTTGGTAACTTATGGATTAGAACTCTTGAACACATAAGGCATAAGTATGTAGTTACCAATCTCTCGCGAAATTACACCTATGAGTTAACCACTAGACAGAAAACATTGGTTTTCAATCTAAGATGACTAACACATACAATAAACATTTATCTGCTTGTTCATGATCTTCCAAGCCAAACATTGGTTTGCACAAGGACGAGATCACCTATTAAAAACCATGTTATGATCTCACTACAAAATGATGTATAGAGTAGCAAAACCTAGAGGTCAATATTCTAAGTGATCAAGTGAGATCATTAAAGTAGAGAGTCAATACTGATCATATCATATTAAATTTTGTAAAGATCTATAAAACCATTTAAAACCCTAGATTCAACAAGTAAACTACTCACTTATTGCAAGCAAAACCATAATACACATTAATATCAATAACTTGCATAAAAATAGAGAGTTGGGTTTAAGAAATAGAAAAAGTCGTAGCTCTCTCTCTGTAAAATTCTTAGTGGGCAGAACTTCAAACGACCTTATGAACAAAGTAGCTTCTCAAGGCAAGGAGAAGAGAATTGGTGACTTTTTGCTTTGAGATCTTCAAGGGTTGGTTGCTTCTTGAAGGCTTGATCTAATCTCTCACTTTTAGGAGAGTATATATAGCTCAGTAGTCATGCATGGAGTCGACAATAAATCCTTAAAAAATTAGGGTTTGGACAAAGACCCATACAAATATTTCCTTTCTTCTGACCGACCTAAATGAGTCCGTCGACTTCAGTCTTCTTCGATAAATCGTCTAATTTTTGCTCCAAATCATCCAAGTCTGCTCAAATGATTCATCTCGTGAATTCTCCTATTTATCCTGGTTAAAATAAGGAAAATGTTCCAAAAACATATACAAGATGCATGTGAAAACCGGTAAAAATATCGTTGCATCAGGTAGAACCTCCTTAAAACTTGCGTCGGGCTTAATTGAAGCTAAACATGAAAGTCTTGAAAATGTCGTCAGACATGTCTTTAGTAACATGTCCATATCTTGGGCCTCAGATGTCCAATAAGGTTGATTCAAATTGGAGATGAACGTTAACTCATGTGCCTACAAATTGATATATAGATCGTCTCCTGATTCGTCGGGTAATTGAGTCAACGGCCGGTCAACTTAACATAATTCAAATAGTAATAAGAAAAACTAATTATATAAAAACATTTGATAAAATTTAATTAGAAACAAAACAATATCAAAGATAGGATAATTATATTAAATAAATATATGTGATGCTTTTTTATCAGTGGTTTCTCACAATTTCATAATCTTTTAGTTAATTAACAATAAATTTACTTTATAGAATTTTCATGTTATAAAATTTTTATAAATACAAAAAATTAAGTGATGAAATTAATGCATGTATATCATGTATGATAAAAAAAATAAGATAAGATGTCGATTTAAATGATGAAAATAACAATCAGATATGAAATTTAAAATGAAATCTAATTTAAAACTTTCAAGTTATAACATATTTATTTTGAACCGCTTCTATTTTTATATGCGGAAACATATAGCCAAATTTAAATGGAAATAAATAGTAAAACATAAATGACTTAAAATATATAAATAATTTTTAAGTTGTTGTCACAGTGGTTTCACTTTAATATATTTAATTTTTTTTTTTTTTCATGAACGATCTATTTTTTTCACTTAGTTTTTTATTTTATTTTTCATGGATTTGTAAAATAGTTACTATAAATCCGCATATACGCGAGTCCTTATCTAGTATATATATCAATAAATTTCACATTTAATTAAAAACCCTGTAAATGTTTTTTTCTTACGACCCATAATAAAACTTCTTTATACCAGAGATGATAACACCAATGTATGATTACCCCAACCCGCAACAACCATATAAACTCACTAGGCTAGGGCAATATCTGATAAATCCACTCCGATCTGGTATTCTGTTTGATCCGATCCAAAAAATTTCAGATGTCTGTAAGGTTTTAAAGAAAAAGAAATAATAAACTGTAAAATCCAAAAATGAATAAGCAAATAATAAATATCAATTTTGAAAAAATCAGGTAGCTCCGAACCATTTAATTATAAATAAATATAATTATATATATATATATATAATTATTTATTAGTATGATATGTATAAAATAACTTCTTTTTCTTTGTATATATATAGTTTTTTGGCAAGAACATGTATAAGGCTCAAATAGGATATGGACTAATTCCATCAAAAATATCACCATTAAATTAAAAACATAACACTAATAATAATATGTAAAAAGAAAAAGATGTGGTATCTAAAAAGTGATACTTTGAAATGAAACTACAACAAAGTTTTTTCTTTATTTTCACACATATTTCATTTTAAACAAACTAGAAGAATATCCGCGCTACGCGCGAATTTTGGTTCATATAAGTTATTTTATCTTTGTTAATTGAGGATGTGTTGTTTGCTTTGCTTCAACTATTATGATATCATGAGTGTGTAACATGAATTTTGACATTTGAGACATACCAAATCAGATTGCATAGGAGTTTGAGAGCATTTACGGAATGTGTTGAAAGAGATTAAGTAGAGTTATTCTCATTGTTAAGTTTCAAACCTCATTAATTTTTTGATTTAAGGAAGATTCACTCAATATTTATCAAATTTCCAAATTCTTGGATCGTGTTCTTATGATTTGCATTATGGTCATTTTATGCTTATTCTCCATTAGACTCTTCGGCTGATCATCTTCTTCGTCTTCCACTTCCTTTAGTTATTATTTTGTGATCCATATGCAAACTTTAAGAAACGGAGGAGAAATTTTTTTTTTTCCCACTTAGTTAATCACATTTGACAATTCTTTCTCACAAAATATAAGTTTATTAAAACGATACAAAAAATTTAGTTTCAAATCTTTAATGTAAATTTCAGCCAAAGTTCTTCACTTTGAAACTCTCAATCTCAGAACACAATGATTAGATAACATGCACAATTTTATGCCATTGAATAGTAGATTATGTATCATTATTAATATTTTCTTTTGTTGGACCCTTCAAATCAATACTACTTCAATTGTAAACATATAGTTCAGTTATGTTTTGCGTCTCCTTGATATTTATAAACCTTCATTCGATTTGGATATAAATTTTTTTTATTAAAGTGTAGATGTTAAAGGTGAACAATGTAGTCAAAGGCGATACTATGATAGATAAGCTCTTTTGATGTTATATAATTGACTGTATATTAGTTATATAAAGCATAATCATCCTTTAGCTTAGAATTAATGAAAGAACAAAGTATACAAATTTAAAGAAAGAAGAATTTAACAAACAAACCAGATCATCATGTGATTTGGAGGCACTAATAAAACATTAAACCAAAACCAAAATCACTAAATACAAAGAGTAAAAATTAAATATTTTCATAAATGTTTGAACACAAAATTATAACTTCTACCATAAGAGAGATCAAACAGATCAACAACAATTATCTAATGATCACATAAAATAATCGTGGGCATCATAAATGGAAAAAGATGAAACCAGAGATGGTCCAAGAGAAATTTCGTGTGATCTAATCAAGGTATAAAAAATGAAAAAAATTCTCTCATTGCCAATTCATAATCAAATTTTTAAAAAGGAGAAGAATCGTTGATCAGAAGTCCCATGGAGCAATAAATTACATAAGTTTTCTACAAAATCTAAAATCGACAGTATCAAAATATGAAGGGCCACCCACATTGGCTCAGTAAAGTTTCACTATTTCACATCTGAAATCACACATGTTTTCTTGGTTTCCTAACCACCATATAGAAAACAAACAACTTGGGATTAGATTGTAAGTCATATTATCCTTATGGATTTGAGGATTGTTCTCAAACAAATAAAACGCTTGACTCCCAAGGGTAAAACAGAGCTACAATGATGCTCTTGTTTATAGTAGTCTTTGCCCTTTGTCTCCATCCTCTTTGTCTCCATCCTGCCATCAGGATTAGTTCCTCCACATAAACCACCTTTGCAAAATGGCAAAGCAATGGAGAAATCAACATTGAAATGAACATAAAAAGATGGATCAATTTATTTGAGATTATTTCCTAATTTTGTTATACCTTGTGTACTCAGAATTGAGAGGAATTGTGGAAAAAGAAAAATAGCTCGTTTGCAGTTGGATCTATAGATATTAAACAACAAAGAAATTTCGTAGATGAACATGCACACGGTTCTATAGAGATAGATGGCTTAACCAAAAAACTGAGAGTGTTTGGGAAGGTGAAGACAAAAGGAAATTAGGGAATAAACGGAAAAAAAGTAAAAGATTAGTCTCTAGCACGATTTTCTATAGAAATTCATAAGTTCTTACTGTACTTTCCGGCGATTTCGACCTTCTTGGTTTCTTCGCATGTGAAAGATTAAAGCCAAAACCGAATCAAAAGAAGAAAGTGTTAGCAATTGAACGATAAGAGATAATAAAAAAGTCATAGTAAAGATTAAACTTAAATAAATCTCAGAACATGCAATTTCAAAATGTGATATAAAAAAGTGGCTTTGATAAATTTCTAAGGCTAATCATAGAAAGAAACACATAGAGAGGAGAAATCTTCACCATTTTTGTAGTTCGGATCTAGAGAAAAAATACGAGGATTTTCTCAATTAGAAGTCAAGAAATTTTTAGAATCACAAAAATAAATGAAAATAGATGGAGAGGATGAAATTGCAGTTCATTATTGTAAATAGAAGAGGGAGAATGAGGAAGGAGAAGGTGGTTTTGACATTAAATTCTTGTTTAATAAAGAAATTTTAGCTGATTGAGGAGGGGAGAAGTCAAGAACATGGAATAAACATTTTAAAATTCTTTGCAAAGGAAGCAGAAGAGTTAGGAGTGATTAATGAATCCGGACACATATCCCTCTCTCGTGCTCTGAAGTGTCGCAATTCTGGAGATAGGTTGTCAAGTTTTATATATATGATGATTACATTGGGAAGTTTCTAATTGTTTATCATTTGCCTTATAAGGTTCGTTTGATCACATTTTTTCTTATGTTGTGATTAGTGATATTAGATTATGTTAAACTTTTTAATTAACCTTAAACTTTTAAAACTTACTAGCTGGTGGCTCCGCATGGCATGTGCGGACTGAAAACATCTTCAATACATGATTCACCTTTGACTTATTTCGGATGTGTAGGTTATGAATCTGATATATATAAGGTGCAGTTGTTGTTGATTCCAATTCTAATGTGGTGTATGTGATATAAATGATATCATAAAATAAAACTCATATATGCGATAACATGAAATACAGCTCATAATTATTAGCCTCATTTATAAAAAAAAAATCAATTCCAACATAAAATAGATATCGTTCATTAAACCGGACACAAACTCGATCAAAAAACTGAATAGTAGTATTTAGCGGATCGGATAGTTAAGCAGTTTCAAACGTGTATATTCTTACTTTGATATTTGATAGGTACTTTTTTTCTCCAACAAAACATTAATAATTAAAACACCACACCCCTATTGGTATCCCAAGGCAGAGGGGAAGAGTTTACAAATGAGCACTTTGAAAGCAGAGTTCGAGAAGAGTGAGCCAAACAATCGGCCATTACATTACAAAGACGGGAAATGCAAGAAATATAAAATAAATGAAATTTACCATGGAGTATACCAAACTCCTCTAATGGATTGGAGAAGGCGGGCCACTCCTCAAGAGACTGTATCATGGAAACTAATTCTACACAATCTGTCTCGAAAACCTAGCAATCCATTTTTCTAAGTATGATAGTCTTCATCACTCATATTAACGCTTCAAGTTATGAGTGAAGGGGAGAAAGATATCACCGCTGACACCCTGCTCCTAGGACCACTATCTGATTTAGTGCCCAAGAACACACCCAACCCAACCCCGTGGTTGGATCTGAAACTTTCCAAGAACCATCAATCTGAAACTTTAATGTTGAAGCACTGTCCACTTCATCTTCATTATCATCTTCAAAGTCTTCATCCTCCCTTACTTGAGCTTCCTCACAAAATATCTTTTCACTTAAAGCTAGATTGAGGATATCCAAAGACTCCGATTTGATGCCTTCAAAGACCTTTTTATTTCTAGCTTTCCATATATACCACATAATCCACGGGAAACCTGATCGGAAAAGTTCTGAATTGGTGTGAGAGGATAACCTCCAATACAAAAAATCCAAATTTGAAAAAACTGATGAGGAAGGAAAAACCCCTTGGATCAGAGGAATCTTAGATTCCTTCCACACGCTCAAGGAGAGTGGACACTTAAAGAGTGCATGGTTAATAGTCTCATCAGCATAACCATATCGTTTGAAAATACTCTCGCAACTCACGCCTTGGCTTTGAAGCCTAGTAGTAACTGCAAGAGCCCTAGAGGCAACCTGCCACATAAAATTAGAAATTCTGGGTGGAACTTTAAGCTTGAAAGCTTTACAGTTCAGACCCCTCTCCTCCTCCATCAATAGTGCCATTGCTAACCGGTAACCGGACTTAACTATATATTTCCCAGAGTTAGGATGAAGCAAAATTAAAAATTCGGTTATAGTTCCGAATAATCGTCCTTCCCCTCATAATTTGAATGTCCTCGGGGTCAAAAAAGTCGTGAAGGATAGGTAAGTGCCAATCCTTAGTTACCGGATTGATAAAATGACTGACCTTCAAGTTCGGATGTAGGATTCGTCCTCGAACAGAAGCCGGCAGCGAATTAACATATGGAATCCATGGGTCCTCCAAACTGAAATATCACATCCCCAACCTATTCCCCGCTGTATATTTTTTTTCCACCAAACCGTTAGTCCCACAATTACTTCTCCATCAAGAAGAAGTTAGATTCGGTTTCTTTGCCTTTAGGGGGTGCACATTGCGAAACTATCTTCCTTTAAGATCCCATGCAACTAGTGAATTTGGATATTGAATAAGACTCCAATACTGCTTTGCCAGCATTGCATCGTTAAATTTTTCCAAGGATCGAAAGCCTATCCCACCATCCTCTTTAGCTTTACACATTTTGTCCCAAGCCACCCAATAAATACTACATTCATTCCTCTTCGAACTCCACCAAAACTTTGAGATAGCACCCGTAAAGTTTGAGGTGAGATCTTGGGGCAGTTTATAGCATGTCATGACATGCGAGCGTATGGCCATTGCCATTGATTTGATCATCATTTCCTTTACAAATGTTTTCCTGACCACCCATTAACACGGTTGTTTATTTTATCTCTAACATAGTTAAAGAATTTGTTCTAGGACCCACCTATATCCTATGGGATATCCAAATAAGATCACATCCCTTCTTCTAGGGAGATTCCAAGCACACTTTTCACATGTCCATTTTTTTTTAGTACTAACTTTCTTTCCAAAAAGAATTGAGGACTTACTCAAATAAGTTTTTTTGTCATGAAGCCTTTCCATAATTGCGAATAACATCTAGGACAGTTTGACAATCCTGAGGATCCGCTTTACAGAAGAAAAGACTATCATATACAAAAAGTAGATGAGAAAATGTCGGGCAGCCAGAAACAATCTTAATCCCAATTACCTTATTGTCCCTTTCTGCCTTTTTGATATTAGCAATTAGAACTTCTGTACAAAGGATAAAGAGATAAGGAGGTAAAGGGTCTCCATTTCGGAGTCCTCTATGTGGAGCAAAGATACCGATTTAACGAACCACATGATCCAAGAAACCCACGTTGAGTTAAAATCCAGACGGGATAAAACAGCCTCCAATATTCAATCCGGTCATAAGCTTTAGTCATGTCCGTCTTAATCCCCAAAAAATATTCTTTACAGTTTTTATTCATACGAAGTCCATAAAACATTTCTTGAGCAATCATAATATTATCCGTGATCAGCCTTCTCGGCACAAATGCCGATTGAATTTTCGAAATCAACCGAGGTAAGAGTTTTTTTTAAACGAAGACATAAAACCTTAGAGATAATCTTATAACTTACATTACAAAAACTAATCGGATGAAATTTTTTCATCCTCTGGGGTTTTTTCGTTTTTGGGATTAAGCATATATTCGTTTCATTTAAGCGTGAATAAAAACTCCTAGTTTTGAAAAACTCTCTGACTAGAGAGACTAAGTCATCCTTAGTAGAATGCCAAAACCGCTGAAAAAATAAAGTCACTCTTGTTAGATACGGCAAACAAATCATTAAAGTATTGAGTGGCAATCTCTTCTAAACCTTGATCTACCTCTTCCCAAGAGTCATCAGATTGATATAAACCTATCAGTTTGTTCCGAGCACGGCACTTCTAAGTGGAAGCAAAAAAGAATTTGGTGCATTTATCACTGTTTCTCTCCATATTAACCCTACTTTTCTGCTTCCAATAAATTTCCTCCTCATAATAAGCTTCTTTTAGTTTCTTGGAAATCTGACAAATTTCATCATGAGAGAAAGCATAATCGTTCTTTGCCTCTTCTAAAGCAGCCTTTAGTGAATCAATATTCACCTTGCCAGGTTGAAAATTATATTATCTCCACCAAGAGATAGAATTCTGACAATTCGCGACTTTATCCACAAAACCTGGGACCCGGAAATCTTTAATTTACCATCCCTTTTCTCATGATTACTAGTGAGTTCATTAAATCTCCAATCATTAGCCATGGATCTTTCCGAGAAGAACTTATTTGAGGCAATTGTTCCCAAACCAATTCCTAAAATTTAACTTGAGGATCTCCCTAAACAAAAGATAAGAAAAGATTTGTGTTCCCAATACAAGCCATAGTGTAAATAATGCGATTAGAACCATAGAGAACTTGCAAATTTATTCCATCATCATAAAATAAAGCCACACCTCCGTTTGAACCGCAAGGTTCAATGGTATACACATTATTATAACCAAAGAAATTTTAAAAATTTGCTAAATAAGCGTAACAAATTTTTGTTTCCGATTAAAAAAAAATATCCGGCCTATGCTTTTTCCAAATATTCTTAAGATAATCTTCAGTCAGGTCAGCACCTATGCCCTGGCAATTCCAGCTCAATATCTTCACGTTTGAGTCGGTGGTTTCGGGAGAGCCCCCATCCTCTTCTTCTTGTTCTGAATTATTTTGCTTGCTGGGCCTTCCTTAGCCTTTTGATTGGTTGAACCTGAAATTTTTTTTATTAACATTAGCCAGCAACCTTTTTGTAGGAGATGCAAAAAAACATGTTTTTTCCTGTTACCACTCTCTGTAAAACTCTGGCTATGAGACTTATGGGGGATTCCCTTCTTTTTTGAAACCAAATCAACATTCATAAGAGCCTTATTCACATGACCCAAATCCGAACATAAAGAATCAGAGACAATGGGATCAGAGTTACTTGTGCCCTGTTCTTCCTTGTCAACCAGAGTTTCTCCTCATTAAAAAAAATCCTCATGATCCTCCATAATAGTATCTAGCACATCCTTAGCCACCTCACCTTCTTCCAATGAAGGAATCTCAGCTTCCTGAATAACCAAAGTTATTGAAAGATCCTGGCCTTGCTGAGTTGATACACCACCAATGGTTGCCACCTAATCCCTAGAGCTAGTCATCACCAACTCAGTCAAAGAACTAGAAGCCCCATCAACGAGCCCCGGCTTCTGATATAGAGGCTTAGGCCAATTATTTGTAGCTACCTTCTCCTTAAAAGAATTACCACCATTTGCCAAAGCAACAGAGGCAGCAGAGCTTCCCACTTTAGACTTTTCCCGATAAAAACCTTTCTTTGCCTCACCTTGAGACCCCGATAAAACTTCCTTTTTCATATGAGACGAAGAAGAATAATGCTGTTGATGCCACCCATTATACACACTATGAGAACCTGAATCAGAAAAATCTAACGCTCTCTTAGCAGTTTTCTTCGGTTTTTTCCAATTTCCCTCAGTATCTGCACCTGATTTCTTTGAAATAGCGCTGGCTTTTGAATGTTGATTTCTTTCCTAGACATAACACTATCACTTCTAAGCTCAGGACAAGAAACCTCATCATGTGTCATCTTAAGAAAATGCCTGCAAAGCTCCATTAGCTTATCATATTCTAGAGAGACCATAACTTCGTCACCAATATTAAAAGGCACCACCACCTAGAACATGAGAGGGTTAAAACCATTAACTGTAACACAAACACTACCATAATCCACATAAACTTCCTTGATGCTACCAATAACATTACCGTCTGCCCTAAGCGTTGCTTCTTCCCAAAGATGCATAGGCAGATCTGACTCCTTGACCCTGAAGTTAATAGCAGATGGATAAGAGGATGACATAATCGGCTTCCAACGAACCAAATATACCTTCCATCCATCAAAACGATAAGGAAAATTCACAAGAACCCCTTGCAAATCTTCCTCAAATTGAAAGTTAAAATTAAATATTCCCATTCCAAGTTCAGTTCCAACGACTTTGTCTTCCATCTTCCAAATTATTGGCATATTAGCCACGAGAGAATCCATCCTCTGCTTCTCGGGGTTCATCAGCCTCCCAATGTGATTCAAAGAGAATTATTGGATACGTTGAGACAGCATAGAGCCTGAGAGTTTCACCGTTTCAGTCCTTACGAGAACTCCCTTCCCCTTCTCGTTGTTGAGAGCAAGTTGAGCCATTGACACAGAAAAAGAAAACTCGAGAATAACTTTGAGAAACCAGAGGAAGAAGAAACAATTTCAGTAGAAAATCGAGAGATGATTGTTGATGGTGGGGTTACTACCCCTTGCCAATAGTTTGGCGATAGTTAAGGTTCGGTCCCTGCCGATCTTTCCCTGATAATTTATCAGCTCATAAGTCCCTTCAACAGGATTAGAACCCTCAGCCCAGATGACCGAGTGATACCTCGGTGAAGAATGATCGGATTTTAGTGTCTGAAGCGGGGATGTAAATAACTTCGTCCAAAGTCAAAGTCTAAAGCTCGGACATAATAAGATCAAATCTTATCACAGATTCCCTGATCTGGGAAAAATGGAAATCCATTTTTCCGAGGTTAGCCCATGGGCTTATATGACCGACTACTAAGGATATATAAGTACACATCCCCCTTCACTAATTTAATTCATTCAGAATCGGGGAGAAGAATTACTAGATAACCTAGGTTTAATACTTCTATTTGATAA